>JAHBCN010009649.1:0-34468 GCA_019359885.1 Listronotus oregonensis
ACGGTTTCGAATAGCAAGGACTGGGACAAAATCCTATTTAGTTCCAACAAGATGGAGCCACAGCACATACAGTACTATAAAGTCGACTTTTGTTGCAAGAAATGTTCCCTGGTCGCCTGATATTAAAATTAGTGACAACATGGCCAGGTAATAGGCTATTTGCCACCATTAAAATAATAGTATAAAGAAGCATATTTCTTTATAATATAAAGTAAAATATGCATATTTATTCCAAAATATACGTATTAAAATTCAAATATTTTTGAAATTAATTTAGCGACTGGAACGCTCTGTGATTGGTCACAACTTTGGTGACGTCACTTGCAAGTCAATAATGGTTACAACTTTGGTAACGTCACTTGCAAGTCAATAAATGTCACAAGCTTTGTGTTGTGTTTTTTCAAGTGTTATTTTCGATCTTTAATTATCTAAATAACATTTTCGTGACCATTTTATATAAAAAAACATATTTCAAGTAACATAATTATCCGTTTCGTACCTCAAAATAGACATACATTTTGTGCAAGCCGATAACAGAAACCTACCTGAGATAGACGCATTTATGATTGTGCGTTTCTTTAAAAATAACGTTGACTACTTTGCTGCAGAACTAAAAAAGGGGAAAAACAGCTGTAAAAAATACCTAAAAAAAATTATTTATTTATGTGTTTATTATTCAGTATTTCTCTAAATCTTATTGTAGGTTATGTTTATAGAGTGTAGAAATAAAAGTAAATTCTTCGCGAAGCTCTTTTTGTATTTGGTGTAATTTATCAATTTCCATCTGCAATTCAATAATAGTACCGTTAAGTATAAAAAGAGAAAGTACTAACTTGCTAGGTATTTAAATTTTTTAGAACAAAAATTTTATTTTATTCAGAAGTTAGGTTATTTTTAAAAACGTTTATAAGTTACCTAAAGGGGGTTGTTTTGTTGTATACAGGGTGGTCCTTTTTTATAATCGGGAGATTTTGGGAAAACGTATTAAGTACTTAAAAATATTAAGAAAATACAAAAACCTATATCGAAAAATGCATATTTCGACTGTAGAGGGCGGCAAAATAATGCTTTTTTCTTTTTTTTTAAAAACCTTTAAAAGATATCACTTTCTTTTTTTAACCATATCATCATCACCTAAAGGCAAACGTATAGCACCGATTAAGGATTTTCTGTTAAAGCAGTGGCGTTCGTGAGGACGATTTAAATATTTTAACAAATTAAAAATATGGTACGCCACTGTTTTGTTAAAATTTTAATTGCACACCCCGATGCGCTGAACCAAATTGAACAAATGTTACCTTTGGGGAACTTTTCGCTACCCTTAGCCTTTTGGGGAGATAAATGGCAATTAAATGAATAAGGAATTATTAAATTATGAAAGTTGTTAAAACACAATTTTAATAGAAAATAATAAATTACAACAATTAACAACAGAAAACAATGCATTATAATAATTATATTATAAGTGGTACCTTTTAATGATAAATAAAAACAATAACAATTTTAATAATAATCTACAATTTGTTCAAAATGCATGCCATTGGCTTCTATGTTTTTTGGCATCTTCGACGCACCGAATTAACCGCTGCTCTGATTTGATGCCAATTATTTTGAAGCGTATGGCATGCTTTTGGGGAATTTTAATATTAACTTTCCCTTGTGTCTACTGGCATAGTGTAAACTAGGTCTACAAGGGTTCCCAAAAAAAAAATCCAAAACGTTAAGGCCTGGTGACCTGGGAGGCCAAGCAGTTGGTCCTCTTCCTGGTTGATACTCATGTACACCCGGCAAACGCCATCCATCGTAAACCAGGATAATTATTATTCACCAATTTCTGATATTATTTCCATAATGGGCTGGTGCGCCACCCCTTTGGAACCCCCGCTTCTGGTCTTCTATTGAGAGGAATTTTTTCTAGACAATCTGGTAGGTCTTTTCCCCAAAAATTTAAAAAAACCTTGGGAGTTGACCGGGGGGGGTAAAAAAATGGGGGCCGCAAAGCTGATTATCTTGCACTCCTAACCATACATTCACACTAAATTCGGTTTGAAATGCCCTGGGCCTAATTTCTGAGGGTTTTCATGTGACCACACATGCAAATTGTGAAAATTTACTTTACCCCCTGGTGAACGTGGCTTCATCAGTCCATAAATTTTTTTTTTAAAAACCGATTATCTCTTTCGACTGACCTTAATATCTAAGTAGAAAAGTTGTTTTGTCTTGGACCATCTTCTGGTAATAAATTTGGGGCAGGTTGTAAATGATAAGGTTTTTTTCCCTCTTGATGGAGTGTACGCAAAATTTTTTTTGAAACAACTACATTGCGCGTACGTAACTGTCTAACACTTTTTACTACTTAGACGATTATTTTCATTGAAAGCTTTTTTGAATCTTTTCGGTTTCTCTCATCTCTTTCAATAACGTTTCTTCGGTTCTTCTGCAATCCATATTCTCGGAAACAACGGTGCGTGTTAAAAAAAATTGGGGGCGTCTGGACGTCTTCTATTTCTAAATCGTCTTGCGTACTCCCTGGAAGCTTCTTCCGAGTTTCCGTTGAAAAAAAACCCTAAATAAAGTGGATATCGGCATATTCAGCATTTGTAAATAAGTTTGGCATTTTGAAAAAAAATAACAATAAATCCGAAGAATAATAAACAATAATTATTCCAAACTTTGACATAAACGTCAAATTTCGGAACCCCAAAGCCAACTTGACAACTTAATCCCATACGCGAAAGATGTACAGTTTGTAATTATTATTGTGTGTTGTATTTTAAAAGCTTCATTTCTTTTGTGTGGACTTGGTAAGTCTTTTTATAATTACGTGTGTTCATATTTGATGTTATTCACAAAGAATAATGCATTTATCTCCTTATTTAAAATGCCATTTATCCCCTAAACGGCTAAGGGTAGCGAAAAGTGTCAAGAGGCAACATTTGTTCAATTTGGTTCAGCGCATCGGGGGGTGCAATTAAAATTTTAAAAAAACAGTGGCGTACCATATTTTTAATTTGTTAAAATATTTAAATCGTCCTCACGAACGCCACTGCTTTAACAGAAAACCTTAATCGGTGCTATACGTTTGCCTTTAGGTGATGATGATATGGTTAAAATATGAAAGTGATATCTTAAGAGGTTTTTAAAAAAACAAAAAAAAAATTTTTTTTTTTAAAGATTTTAACGCCCCCTACAGTCGAAACTATGCATTTTTCGATATTTAACTGTATTTTCTTAATATTTTTAAGTACTTAATACGCTGCCAAAGTCTCCCGATTATAAATCGGACCACCCTGTATATGTTACTGTGAAAGTCCGAAAATGGTTGAATGTCGACATTCACCGGTGAGTGTCAAATATAAAAAAAAACTGAAAGAAAACTAACCAAAACTAACAACTTTGTTGCGTTCTGGTTAAAAATAATAATTTCGGTTAGTTGTGGTTAGTTTTGGTTAATTGTCGTTCAGTTTTTATTTTAAATTTTTGATATTCACCGGTAAATGTCGACATTCACCAATTTCGGACTTTCACGGTAACATATACTGGTATTGGTACTAGTTGGTATTTAAAGCAGGATATTTGTATACTTACATTAAAGTAATCTTCACACATAAAAACATTTAAATGCGATACAAAGGTGTTTGGATCTCTTCGAACTAATTTCAACCGCTTTTATCGCCTTTTAGGATTTGTCGGCACAGATATAAACAGTTTTTGTGGTGTTTTTAGAGAAGTATTGGTACATTGTGGCACTACACACCATTTATATACCATTTTAGCCAATAAATTGAGAAATTATTAACAAAATACACTGTAGTTGCCCTCGTTGTTAACTTGATTACTTGCCTATGACGTCACACGAAACATATGTCGACGCCATTACTGAGACAGCGTTTTTAGAGCGCATTTTATAATTTAAACTTTAACATTAAGTTTTATTGAAAATACATCAGATTTCCCAAAAATATAAAACGTATTGTGTTTGTTAGGTACCAAAGAATAATTTAAAACGATTTTTTCAATCCAGTCAACTAGCCTATTCCCCCGATTTGACGGCTCCTGATTTCTTCCTCTGGGGATATTAAAAAAAATGCTTTAAAAAAGGCGTTCCCATACCATCCAAGGACTTTAAATTTGTATGTTAGAAGAAATAAATAATATTGAAGCAGAAATGTTGGAAGGAGTTATAAAAAGTTTTATATACAGATTGCACAAATCTATAGAGAATCGAGGATGTCATTTAAGGGATGTTATTTTCAAAGCATAAATTATTGCACATATTAATTTGGTTATTTATCATATTTTCTTAAATAAAACGTATTTTAGTCTTGTAGCAGATTATTGAAAATAGGTGATACCAGATGCCTCACCCTGTACAATCTAACGACAATATTTATTCCGTACTTTTTTTTAAATATGTCATTTCTAAAAAAAATATTTAAGTGTATAGTTGAATTAGGTCCTACTAAAAATGTAATAAATTTAAATCAAAACCCACGATTCAGCAATGGATCATAAATTTCATCATATAATAACATCTAAAATGTTAACATTCTCGTCCAAAGAATCATCAATCAAACATTTGACAACATTTTTCAAACTAGACTGAGCATAATATTTACCATATCATCAATTATTTTAGGACTGCACTGTTGCTGCATTCCATGCCGAAAGCACTCGGATCACGAAGTTGAAATTGTCGAAGACAACTGTTGCCAGTGCAACTATGCAGCTTTGCAAAAGTTAACGGATCTAGGAGATATTGAAATTATTTATGTTACTTACCATGTAGATGTCGGTGAAACGCCATTTTTTGTTGCCTTAGATTATGATAGGAAAAAAATTGTTATTAGTATTAGAGGAACGCTCTCTATGAAGGTAAGTGAAGGGTTGATATTACGTAAATATTTGTAGCTCTACGTTGAGACACCCTAAGAGTTAAATTATATTCGAGATTTTTTGTTTAAAAGATATCTACCCTATAAGTTTTAAAATAAAACGAATTTACCATTTTTGTTAGAAAATTTAATGAATCGTTTTAATAACGTTTAAAAGTAGTTTTACTGACCTATTACAAGGTGTTGTAAAAATAATTTAATACAGTGAAACCTCTTGTTGCGGACACCTCTAATAGACAGACGACTCTTTTGAGCAAAAAAATTGTTGGTTGTGATATTATTATACTGATTTTCCATATACTTATACGGACACTCTTCAACTGGCCCCAATAAACGATGTTATCCTTTCTTGACCGAAATACAAAATAAAATTGTTTTATCAGATCTGGAGTAACATAGTCTAATAACTCAACTTAAAAACACAAATAACAAAGACGACCATCCATTGCCATTTAGCTGAAACATTGAGAAATAAAGATAATTTTGAAATTAAAAATTATAATGATATTAGGAAGTTTTTTTTATTGTACGTAATAATTCATTGTTTAAAAAAACTGATGATTCTGCAGGTTTGAAGGTTCCGACACAAGAACTGTAATAATGTCAAAGTTTTCAAACTTCAAATAATATACAAAACAATGCAGTGATCATTTGTTTCTAAGCTAACTTGCATTCTTTCAAGCAAAATGCGTACTTAGTTAATTGAAATCAAGAATGATTAAAAAAGGGGCAATTAGCCAATAATTTTAAAATATTTACTTAAGCTCAATTAGTAATATGCAATTACAAGGGTGTCCAATTTAAAATATTTAATTACTATAGTCCATAATATGTTGTATTTAACTAAATATAAAAAAATAGTCAAAAATATGCAGGTGTATCTCTAAAACCCTAACTGATAACAAATAACTAGGTACGCCACTGCATTCTACGTACAATTTAACATAAATATGTTTTTTTTAAATCTTTACCAACAGTTAAGATACAGAGATGTACTGAAATCGTCAAAATTTGAAAAAAGCCCTGTAGCTCCAAGGGAAATCAAGTTAGCCGCAAACTTTTTTTTATTCGAGAATGTGCCAGATTTGCTCTATCTCTTACAGTTTTCCCAATACCCTGAAACCCCATCGAAAAGGCGCCACCCTGTACATATAGGTACATGTATTTTAAGTTATCTTATATGTATTTTTTACATGTCAAAACCGTTTATAAGTACTTGTTTTTGGTTTTTTATAAACATGATTACTTTTTAATTATTATTATCACGCTATTTTAATAAAATAATGATTTATAAAGTCAATTTAAATATAATAGCTTGTTGTTTAATTTTGCTCTTATAGCCATATATCTATTTTGGACGGATAGCTCCCTTAAGTACTTTTTCAGGGTCCCGCAAGTGTCCGGCAGTAGAGGTTTTACTGAATATTATTATATACTTTCTCAGCAGTGGAAATTTACCGTCAATAGTTTTTCATTTGAATATGCTCTTTAATTAATTTTATTATTATAAATATTTTCTTTTTTTTTAAAATATTGTTTCTTTCTTGGAAAAGCCACCTTTCCTATCTCAAGTCGGATCGACATACAGGTGTTTAAAAAAGTTAAATTAAAAGTTATATTATTTTGTAATTGATAGTATACAATTTTTATTTACTAAGCTGTTTTTTTAACTCTTAATTTTTTTTAGGATATTTTGACAGACCTGAACGCAGAAAGTGAAACTATTCCCTTGGATCCTCCGAGAGAAGAGTGGACTGGACATAAAGGTATGGTACAAGCGGCCCAATATATTTTAGAAAAAATTGAACAAGAACAACTGCTGGAAAAAGCCCGGTCAAGAAACCCTGAAAAAGGGACCAAAGATTTTGAAATAGTTATAGTTGGACATTCCTTAGGAGCAGGTAATAAAGATGTGCTGTATATTAATAATACACCATAAATTTTTATAATGTTTAGTTTCTTCGCTAAAAAATGTATCTTTTATTAGTTCTCAAAAGAATATTCAATGTAATTTTTAATTTATTATTATTACAGGAACAGCAAGCATTTTAGGAATTCTCATGCGTCAACAAAATTCCTCTCTGCAGTGTTTCTGCTACTCGCCACCAGGGGGTCTATTGTCAGCTCCCGCAGTAGAATATACCAAAGAATTTACAGTTTCCGTAGTTATAGGCAAAGATGTAGTTCCTAGAATTGGGCTTTACCAAATGGAGACCCTTCGAACAGATTTAATTAATGCAATTAAGAGAAGTGTAGATCCTAAGGTTAGTGAACAAGCATTTATACATATACAGGATATTAATTATGTTGCTTAAGTTAAAAGTCTTATTCCTGATTTAATTTTGGAGACGAAAGGTTTATACAGTGGGGGCATAAAGTCTGGACTACTCCAAATATTTAGGTATCTTTGACTTTTCGGAAAAACACTCAAACGTGTCAGTATTTTTTTTTCTCGTCCACATTTTAACGTAATTCATGTGTTTATTTATTGGCAGCTATCAAAGTTATTAGGTCATTACAATGTTTGTTGTATGTTGTGTGTTTGCTCCAGTCAAATCGTACAACTGAATTTTAAAGTAGTTTTCCTTTACTGATTGAGCTAAAATTCTGTATACACGTTAAGTTTCGATGACAATGCATGGTAAGAGACGTCAGTCTAC
The DNA here is from genome assembly GCA_019359885.1 of Listronotus oregonensis. Lineage (NCBI taxonomy): Eukaryota > Metazoa > Arthropoda > Insecta > Coleoptera > Curculionidae > Listronotus > Listronotus oregonensis. Next base: position 7,556 of record JAHBCN010009649.1, read on the forward strand.
AGCCAATCTGGTGGAGATTAAAAATACAAGGTTGTCTTGTATGTCATTTTTTTGGTCTTACTGGTTTGCTGTTTTAAATTAAAAAAAAAAAACACAAAGAATAATTAGTTAAATAAAGGTATTTTTTACTTTTTAAGGTAAAAGCTTTTAAATGATGTATTACAAGCCGTATGTTGTCATTTAAAAAAAAGTACCAGTAACTTTATAACTTTGACAGCTGTCAATAAATAAACAAATTAATTATATCCAAATGTGGGCGAGAAAAAAATTAACATGTTTGAGTGTTTTTTCGAAAAATTAAAAACAACCTAATTATTGGGATAGGTCCAAATTACGTGTCCTCAGTGTAGAAACATAAGCTTTGTCTTTATTACATACGGCCGAGTGGAAATCGCGTTGTTAAAATTAGCAATGGACTTAACAACGGGTTAAATTTAACAAAGAGTAAAAAATGAAAAAAAAAACAAACTTATAACCTAGCACATTTTAAGGCTACTGGATGACAATAAAAAATTTAGTTCGAATTTTGCTTTAAAAATCAATTAAACTTATTAAAAACATAATTACCTTGCACGGAATATAAAAAAATAGGTGTGGCACTATAACAAAGTCATTTTATTTATTTTCTTCAAAAACCAGCAGTACGATAGATAGCTCAAATGACAAATAAATTTGGTTTTTTAACAGGTTCTTTAATACTACTCATTCTCATTACATTTTATTAATAATTTCAGTGGTGGAATAGCTTCTGCTTTTATTTTTACTTTTAATAAAATTTAACGTTTTTTTCTTTCAACAGAACAAGCAAAACTTTTATTAAATAATCTTTTAATTAACATTTTTCTACTCTACTACTTACGACATCTATACTTTTTATTGGAAACGTAGTTACAAACATTAATCTAACATCCTAATTTCCTAAAATCTAAAGTGTCGACATATTTACTCGAAACTAAATTATAAATTGTTCCTTTAACATTCAGGTAGTATTACCTCTAGAGTAGACAAAATACTAAAAAAATACACTACTCAGCGCGTAGAGCAAGAGAGAAAAGTTGTACTCCTATTTTAGGAGTAAATACTCCGCTTGGCATGCTGATTGGTCTGCATGGTATATACCATTCCTCGCCGAATAATCAGCACGTAGAGCGAGAGAGAAATGTTGTTCGCACGATCAAGTTGTAAGACTGCCTCTAGCAGTATATGCTCGAAGGTTGCGATGGGTAATCTGAGTGCTTTCTAGTAATGAAAATTGTTCTGTATCACTAGAGCATAGTCTGCTCCAAAAAGTTTAACAATTAAAAATGGTAATTAATGTGCATAGCACTTTTCATCACGGGAAAAGTGTGAAAACGCTCTTGAGCTACCCTATAAATACTTAACTAGAAACTCACTCTAGCGTTCGTGTAAAAATTATTATATGTATATGCGCTGTTTCTGAAATCAAGAACATCTTTCTATTGCGATGCCAAATTCTTGAATAAACATAAAATTATTTTAATTCTTTTGTTTAAAAAAAATAAATGGATAATAAACAGCAGTAAGTAATAAAATTCTTGTTTATAAATAGTTTTACTAGTATTTATTTAATAAATGTAGCAATTTTCCGGAAAAATTAGCAAATTTTTTGTTTACTCTATATGTAATACTACCTTAATTTATCAATAAATTGTGATAAGTACGAGTTATATATAAGAACCTGTTAAAAACCCAAATTCAAAGAAGTTTTGCCGTATTGGTCATTTAAGCTATCTATTATACTGCTTGTTTTTAAAGAGAATATATTAAATTACTTGATTAGAGTGCCAAACCTATTTATTTATATTCTATTTAAGGTAACTTTTAAATTTTAGTGGAAAACAATAACGTGTAGCATCATATGTTGCGGGTGCTCACAACCGACCTCAGCGGTAGAAATGTCGACAGGTGAAACAGAAGTATGTGAATATATGAGAAGCAAAGAAAATGCCCGATGTATGGGTATACACCCTTCGGATAGTACCATAGCGTTAACCAGTCATCAGCCATTATATCCACCAGGTAGAATTATACACGTTGTAAGACATCATCCTACCAGTGGACAGTAAGTATATTGTTTTATTTTAGTTAGCAATAAAGTTTGTTTTTTAAAGCATGAGTACTTTTGGTTTATATAAATAAATTATACAGAGTTTTTCAAAAATCATGGGAAATTGCTGGTTGGGGCATTCTTGGGCCAAAAATAAGAGAAAAATGTTTTAAAAAGCATAGCTTCCAATCGGCCTTGTTTTTAAGGTAAAATATGAAAAAAAGCAGAATTGGAATTTTACTCTTATTTTTAAATATGGTTTCTAAATTTATGGAATTGGGTACAGTTAGAACACTGACCAACATATACTTTCTGATGATAACCTTTTGCGGGGTAGTTTTGAACCATTTTATTCTGTTTTTACTGTTATTTCGTTAAAATATTTTCTGTATAACTATTTTTTGATAATTTGGTACCTATTTTCTACTTCGTTTTACCAGAAGTAAATGGTGCTCTCGTATCTATAAACTTAACGGTTTTCAAGTTATTTTAGTTTAAATCTTGTAAAGAACTTTTTCCCATGTTTTTGTATGGTCAAAAGTTCTGAATTAAGTGGAATTTTTTTCTCAAAAACTCAACAGGATACCAAAGAGATTTAAATACAAAAAGCTGTATTTTTATTTGCTTAATTTAAAGAAAATATAAAAATTAAACAAAACTCAGTAGCGTACATTTTTTTTTCAAAAATAACTTAATGAATTTAAACAAGGAATGGCCAAATTAGCCTCCTAATGCTATAAATAATAGTCTCAAATTAAAACAAAATTAGGTAAAGAATATTTAATATATTTACGAAAAAAACATTTTGTCTTAAAATCAGTCAAAGAATTTTCTTTTAAATATACTGTACATACCTAATTAACACCATGTATGTGGTACGAAAAGGGTAATAATAAAAATTAATAACATTTCTAATATTTACAAAAAAAAAGTTTATAATTTTAACATTATAATATCGTTAAACTGTTAAATTTACCGAGTTAATTTCAGAATGCCCTTTTATGTAGACATATTAGAATAAGAATCATGTTCTAAATTATAAATTACGTTATTACCCAAAAACTTTTTACAAACAAATGTTGATAATATATCTTGAAACAGTCTACGAAGGCTAAATACTAACGTACCGTGGGCGTCTGAAAATTGCCTAAAGCAACGTCACTGGTTCATAAAAGAGACAAAATTGAACATCAAAAGGTGTGTTTTGTTCAAATTTTTAACTGTGCCAAGTTTTATTTAATTCGAAAAATCCGATTTAAAAGTAAGGAAAAAATCGGAATTCTAAAAATTTTTCTTTCACACCTACTTACCTAATAATGAAACCATTTTAGTAGTCATATTTAATTTTTTGTAATATTTTTGGTCAAGAAATCTTCCCTTAAGCTTTGTCCCGTACATTTAAGCACCCTGTTATTTTATTTACGCGTATTTAGAAAATTATTTGTTTTTTTTGAGATTTTTAATACTTAAAATAATTTGGCAAACTGTCAACGCATATATGATGTTATTTAATTTAGGTAAAAAAGTATAGACAATCTTTTAACATAAGTGCTTTGCTCTGAAATATAAAAAGAAAAAATCCACCTAATATGACAGATAGTATAGATTTCGCCACAGAAGATCCACAGCTGATCTTCTTTTCTCTCACACAACTGGAACAAGTCCCTTGAGTTTCTTGGTAAATCCCAGATCGTTGCTCTTGACATATCCAAAGCTTTTGATCAGGTATGGCATGATGGGCTTCTTAATAAACTTTCTTATTACAGTCTTCCATCTAAGCTTTGCTCTTCGCTCCCCAGTTTTCTTTCTAACCGATGTATATCGGTTATTGTAAATGATCATTCTTCCAGCTTCTACCAAATTAATTCTGGGGTGCCCCAGGGCTCAGTACTGGCACCCACTATGTTTATTTTACACATTAACGATCTTTTTCTTTACAATCAATCCCATTCATAGTTTTGCTGACGATAGTACCCTTCACTCTAACATTCAATTTCTTAAGCCATTTAATTAGCCTGATTTGAAAACCAAGTGTAGGTCAAAACCTCAAACCTATCTTGAATTAGGGCGCCAAAAATCTTGTTCAGTTTAATGCATCCAAAACACGGTCATGTTCGCTGTTGCGAAAAAAGTCTGCTAATGCTCATCCGTTATATATGACTGGCCCAGCTCTGCAGAAGTAAGAGTCGTTTAATTCTTACGGCATTACTTTTGAGAATAACCTTAACTGGCACAAACACATCACATCCATAGCCTAAGCAGCTTCAAAAAAGCTTGGATTTCTCTTTCAAGCCAAAAAGTATTACTCTTCTACCAATCTGTATACTCTGTATGTATCCCAAATCAGACCTTCTTTAGAATATTGTTCTCGTCTCCTATAACACTTAACATTCTAGACTCCATTCAAAAAAGAGCTGTTCGTCTTATTTATGATTCCACGCTTACAGAAAAGCTTCCCCTTGCCTTTCGTCGAGCTGTAGGGGATCTGTCGCTCTTTTATAGGTATTTTCACGACTTTTGCTCAGAGGAGTGGGCTAGTATAATTCCTCCTCTTACAGCTCCCTACAGAACAAAATGTAGTGCAACTTTTATGCATTCTTTTTCAGTTCAGTTAAAGAGGCCCAGTGTCCAGACTATGGAACCTGCTATCCCGCAGAAGTTTATTCTTCTCCTTCCAGTCTCCAAATATTTAAGCTCCGTGTGAACAAACTTCCTCTCACCACACTTAAGACACCCATAATACGTTACTACTTAGGCTTTAGCCTTGGTGGACTGTTTAAAGAAAAAAAAATCCTTTAACAAAATGGAAATGTTTTCTTTCACTGAAGAGCACTTATAATAAAGGATAATTTTTAATTAAATTAAGCTTTAAAACATTCATACAAAATAGTTTCCTTTACATTGACCTTATATTTAGGTACTTAAAATTATTAAAGTAATATTAATATAATATTTTACTATTTGCAGACAAAAGTATGAAAAAAGATGGAGGTAACACTAAGCATATATTTAACAGTGATCCTGCATTATATGCATGAAGCGTGACGTAAAAATGTTTCTGTTTGTTTAACAATACGATCACTAGGAAAGTTTTAAATAATAGAATTTATTTGTCAAACAGTTTAGTCAAAATTTATATTGTTATTTAAAAATCGTTTAAAATATCTTATTATAACGTTTAATATTTTGTAGAGAATTCAGAAGTTTTTCAATAAATTACTGCTTGCAAATTCACAGCATAAGCACTAATATCGTAGAGTCTTCTCTTTCTGTATAAAAACGCATAATTTTTTTGTTGTAAAAATTGTTGTATACTTTTATTTTGACAAAACCTTATTCTTAAATAAAATTTTTCGTGATATTATGTACAACATCCGGTGCGATATATAGGCTAAAGGATTAGGTCCGGCGATCTTGGCGGTCATTTAGTTGTACTCCTTCGTCTTACCCAGAGGTTGGAAAAACTTGAGGCGAAGCAGCATCTCTTTAAAATAATGGCGTCATTAAGATTTGCTTCTAAACAATAAGGAAAAATAAAGTAGTGAAAGCTGGAAAGAGATTTTTTGCAAAAAAATCGGATATGTACGGCTATTAGGGTTGTCTTAAAGGAATATTGATCCAATGACTGAATCATCAATTGGATCATGCCTTACCCAAACTTTAAGTTTTTTTGGAACGCTGGGAGTGTATTTCTCGCTTCTAGTAAGGGTGTCAAGTTTTACTTGACTTTGCTATTTAGTGCAAAATAAAGGATGGCAAACGTTCCATCGCGTTTCTTTATTCGATTGTAGATCTTTTTTTTTAATACAATGTGTTCTTGTCTGGAGTTATAAGCTCTATTTGAAGTTAAGGCTTGTGTTAATGTATCATAAAATTATCTTCGATAATAAAGACTATTTTGGAACAGTAAAGTAAATAACCCTAGTTCAAAATTTTTCTAGTGCGTGCGTATTTTGTCAACTCTTTTGTTTTTACGATATAGTACCGTACTGAACAAATTAGTTGATCTAATCCAAACCAGATTATTTAACAGATATAGTTCCAGTGCATGAAGTAATAATCTAGTTAAGAGATACTACCCTTAGACTTTTTTATACTTTTGTTGTCAATGTTGTCAAATAGATTTTTGGCACAGTTTTATATTTTTTAATTACACATTTAAATTATTTTTTTCTTTACAAAAAATCTTAGTTAACTTACAAACATTATAAAATTGTGCCAATTTTAATTAATGTTGATTGAGTAAATAACATTAGTTAGAATTTAGCCCCCAAAGTAGATTTATAGAGGTGAATATTAGTATTTAGAAATAATAGAGATAGGTAGGAAAATGCGTTTAAAATATTTGCGTCTTTTGTATCTTGAAAACTCTTTCAAAATGTTTAAGCGGCATATCTTTAGTAACTAAATTATGCAAGCAAAATTTGCATAACCCTTTTAGTCCTGAAGGCCATCGCACTCAGCGGGCTTAAATTGCATTTTTTTACCTAGATAAAATCGTAAAAAATTGGCTTTTCCAATATAACTCAAGAACTATTGATTTTAGGAAAAAAGGGGAATAATCAGAATTAATGATCTAATAAAACTAAGTAATTTTTGTTTTGTTAAATTTTTTGAAGCTCTTGTAGTTTTTTAAATAATAACAATTTTAATGTAAAAAAGAAACGCAAATATCTCAAAAACTAATAAAGCTACGAAAAAAACATATGAACAAAAATATGCTTTGTAATAAGCTTTATGAAAAAGGTTATATACAAATTTTTAATAAAATAAGTACTAAAGAAAAAAGAAGCAAAAAAGTGTTTTTGGTTATTTTGCTAACAATATTTTTTTGGTAAAAGTAAGCATATCAACTCCGATCCATTTAAAAATTAATTTAAAATAAGGCGTGTTGTTAAATTCATCGATGAATCGTGCGCACTAATCGCTGTTTCATCAAGGCGTTTTTAAATTAATTGATGGAAAAGCACTAAAGAAAGATGGCCGTTGTTTTAGTAGTATATGGACAAGGATAAAACTAGCGGTAATCTAGTGTGACGTCACGATAGATTTCAGCGCTAAACCATCTGATGAATTTAACAACACGCCTATATTCAATACATTGAACGAATCAAACTAATAGACATGTGCCTCAAAGAAATGGGGGACAACATGGTGCCAAGGATATTTTATTTAATTTTTTGGTCCAATTACTGTATCTATTTTAATCCACTTGAAACATTAACTAAAAGAAAATTTAAACTTTCTTTTACCAAAAAAAATAATAATAATAATAAGTGCCTCTATCTGGGTGTTATATACCTGGCAGGACGCTTAACATTTCTCGATCTCCTATGGTACAGTTTAATTCATAAAAAAAGCGTACACGAATTAGAAAGAGAGGCAAGTTTTGCCATATTTGCTTAAAATTGGCTTGTCTAAATGATTGTAACGTCATAGATTATCAAAAATGCAAAGCACTGGCGTCGGTGTAATTCATTTTGAAAATTAATGGTGGTAACGTTTGATAAACGTTGACAGAAGAAAATAACAATGCCTCGTCAGTTGTCTGAAGTTAAAAAGGCTCAAATTGTATCAAGAATCAAAGAAGGATGGTCAATCCGTGCTGTAGCGCAGTTGTATAATAGAAATAAAAAAACTATATTGAAAATTAAGCAACGCTGGGAACAAGAAGATTCCCTAAAGAGGAAAATCGGTTCAGGTCGTCCCAAACTTTCCAACACTGAACAGGATGCTGTTTTTTGTTGGGATATTTAAGAAATAATCCATTTGCAACTGTAAGGAATGCTGTTATTGATACAGAATTTCCTGCCTCCCAACCTACCGCCAGCAGGAGAGTAAAGAAACCTAAACTAAAATGTCGCCCAGCTGCGAAAAAAATTTCTTAGGTTTCTTAACGAAGAACGGCGACAATCAAGGATTATTTTTGCTTTAAATTATATCTACCGCAATCCTCAATTTTGGAACAGGGTCTTTTATACTGATGAAAAGACATTCCAGTCGACTTATAACGGTCAAATTCCTGTTTACCATCCAAACAATACCAGGTTTAAAGATCGATATACTAACCCCCTTACTTCTAGACATAGGCGTTTCTCTGTAAATGTATGGGGCTGGATAAGTGTTTATGGACCTGGTGGTTGCTGGCGAATAGAGGAAAGATTTAATGCCGAAAATTAAATTAACATTTTAGAAAACATATTGTTACCAACTGCTGAGCAAATATATCCCAATAATACGTTCATATTTCAAAAAGATAATTGTCCAGTTCATACGGTCAATGCTGTAACCCACTGGTTTCAAACCCATAATATAATATGGGTCGCTTATAGTCCCGATATCAATCCAATCGAAAATATTTGGGGTATAATCGTAAAAAAATATATAATCGACAAAATTTAAAAGATTGATGGGAAATAATACATGCGTGCTGGGAAAAGCTTGATCCAAATATTGTATCAAATATAATTCAGTCAATTCCGAATAGACTGGCTCAAGTAATAGAAAAACAGGGATATATGACCAAATATTAGATTTTATTTATTTTTGTTAATAGTTTTTTCTTTCTATTGTAATTTTTATAAAACTGTTTCGTGTACGCTTTTTTTATGAATACAACTGTACATCGTTTATATAAATTTGTTTTCTTTATTTTATTGATGTCACACCAATGGATGACATTTTCCATAACCTTCATTATCTAATAACCTCAAATAGAGAAACATTGACATCAGCCGGTTTTACGCAAATATGACGAAGGTGGCTCTCGCTTTAATTCTTGTACGCCTTTTTTATGAATATAACTGTATTATGTGTATAGCTCATCATTTAAATATTTTTATTATCGATTTACATAATACTATTAATAATTTATAAAGACAGTTACTCGTTCAAAATGATCTTGAGAAAATTTTAATCACATTTATAACATCAAAAAAATTTTTAAAAGTTTTTTTAGCGTTAAACTTTTTAAACATTTCTTTTATTAATCATCCTACTTTTAGCCTTTCTTATTTATATTTTTATGTAATTATGTACTACTTTAAAATATAATTAAATAAAAGTTTAAACATTAATTCTACTGAAAAAAATGTGCTACGTCTATGTAGGTGCTATGTTGCTGTTTCGTGATCTTTGTTAACAATAAACTGTAGAACAAAGAATTCAAAAAGCCATACCTCTGGGGCGTCGTCAAGTGACCGCCATAATGGGGCGTTCATTGCTAAAATTACATGTTTGCCCCATTATGGCGGTCACTTGGCGACGCCCCAGAGGTATTGCATTTTGAATTCTTTGTTCTACAGTTTATTGTTAACAAAGATCATGAAACAACAGCGTGGGGCCCATGGTCCATGTCTACAGTGGAAAAATTACACCTTTCGGTCAGTATGGCGGATCTTAAGTGACGCCATATTGATATGGGATATTGGGTTCGCGGACTTTGGCGACCTTCTTGACGACATAAATCAATAATCAAAGTGGGGCCTATAATCCAAGGACATGGATATTACTTACACGTTTAAAAATTCACCCCTCCTAAAAGCTACACTTTAGGGATGCCATACCGGGAAGTCAAATTGAGGAATAACGTTGTCTATCAGCCCCCAAAGCCCCGGCGTGGGGCCTATGATACATGCAAAAACCCTCTCGGCTCCAGGTCTTTATGTTACTATAATTTGTATTATTTATCTGTTAGCCTAAAAAAAGTAAATAGCTTACTACAAGAAATATTTTAAAAGTTTAATGATAAATAAACTATATTTTTTTTATGTTAAAAATATGATTAACATTTTTTCCAGGTTATTTTAAACAAGTAACTGTCTTTATAATTTATTAATATAAATATTTAATTCGATAATAAAAATATTTAAACAATAACCTGTACACATAGTAGCATAGAATATCGAGAAATGATAGGCGTCCTGTCAGGTATATAACACCCAGATAAAGAAGGCACCTATTATTATTTTTTTTAATAAAATAAAGTTTAAATTTTCTTTTAGTTGCAGTTTCAAGTGGATCAGAATGAGTACAGTTATTGGACCACAAAAAATTAAACAAAATATCCGTGCCACCATGTTATCCCCCATTGCATCGAGGCACATGTGTATTAGTTTGTTTTATTGCGGCAAAGTCGCAACTCACACCGGCGTGGTAGTACCGGTCATTAAACCAATTTTTTTATAAAATTCTCCTTTTCCGTCATTTTCTCATAAATGACAAGAGCTACACGAAAACAATAAATGACAAAGTTGTTGAAAATTTAATTTCCTACAAAAAAGGTTTTAATAATTAAATCGCTTAGGCCAACAGTTCTTGAAGTATTTTGCCTTTAATTAATTACACTATGAAATTTTCACCAATTATAATTTGTAGTATTAGTATAGTAAAATTAATTAAAGGCCAAATATCTCGAGAACTGTTGGTCTTAACGATTCGATTATAGAAACCTTTTTTGTAGGAAATTATATTTCCAACAACTTTGTCATTATTCGTTTAGGTGTAGCTTTTGTCATTTATGAGAAAATGATAGAAAAACCAGAATTTTATGAAAAAATTAGATTTAGTGACAAAAAAATAGCTAATACAATTTTTTCACAGGGTGTTTTAAAATTGGGACAAAATACAATTTTGTTGCTATTTACCTACCTATAATACCACCTAAGAAAAAAGTTGGTATATAAAACATTTTGGATCAATGTTTAGATATATCGGAGTTGTTGTACTTACTTGTACCAAAAAAAAAATGTTCTAAACAAAATTTTTAATGGCCAAAATCGCTTTTTTTCTTATATTTCCTTTATTACTTATTTTATTAAAAATGTGTAAATAGCTTTTTTATAGAACTTACCAAAAGGCATATTTTTTGCCCCATACATTTTATCGAATCCTTTTTAGTTTTTGAGATATTTGCGTTTCTATTGTAAATTAAAATCGTTAATATCTCAAAACCCAAAAAAGGTACGAAAAATTTTAGTAAACAAAAATTACGTAGTTTTATTAGATCATTAATTCTGATTATTTACCTTTTTTCCTTTATCAATGGTTTTCTAATTATATTAAAAAAAAAAACGATTTTTTACGACTTTTTCTAGGTAAAAAAAATGCAATTTTAACCCGCTGAGCTGAAGCAGCAGTGCGACTTTAAATTGACTCTAGTTCATGGTATGTAAAAAATGTTTCTTGCGTATTTCTTATTGGCCAACTTTTTGCAGTGGCGTCCCGGACTATTTAATAAGTTACCGCCTCAAAAGATCTTCTAAATCAGGTTCTTGAATACATTTTTCGCTGGTAATGTTTATTTATGTTTATTTAAAAAATACTGTATTATTTTTACATAACCCTAAATAATTTCATAAACAATTTTTGCTTGTAGAACATATTAAAAATAATGTATTAAAAGGCGAGGTAAACTCAAATAATATTCTATTGACAATATAATCAAAATAACTGCACTTAAATTAAAACATACTTCTGGAATAGACAAAAAATATATATTTTTGTTGGTGTAATAAGATTTGTTTTTTTAGACAAGCCCTCTCTAAAAAGGAACCAGTGTATCAAGCACTATGGGCTTCTAATGTAGATTTTGACGAAGTTCTGATTTCTCCAGTAATGATCCAGGATCATATGCCAGATAAAGTAATGGAAGCTCTCAACAAGGTACGTCCACATGAAGCGCACGTTAACCCACTGGCTGATCAAAACACAATTGAAGCTGATTTGAATTATGATTAATTTTTTTTTGCTTATGTAACCTACTTTGTATCCAAGGACATATTATAGCATCTAATGTCGTATATTAACAGCAATAAATACTAGAAAAATATTTATGGTACGAAGAGCAAACAAAAACTGTTTTAGTGTGTTCTCGTTTGGATTACTCGCCTTAATATCTCTAGAGGAGGGACCACTTTGGTTCAGATCCCGGGGTATAGCGAATTGAGACTGCTTATTGACCGCTATGAACTGACAGATTGCCTGAAACAGAAAAACCTCCCAAAAATAAAAACAATAAAAATAAAAATACTAATCTACGTTCCAGTGGAAAGTCGGTCATCGTTGTCAAGATAAAATTTAAAGAAAAATATAGAGATCTAAACTAATTAAAAAAATATATATTTGAATTAAAATATAGCTTTGTATAATTAAATTTTTAATTTACCAACTTTTTAATTCAATTTTTTTTTAATTTAGATTAAATTTCTATTTTTTATCTTTAATATTATCTTGACAACAGTGGCCGACTTGCCAACGAAACGTAGATTAGTATTTTAAATTTTGGGGTGATTGGGGATTTTTAATTTTTCTGTTTCAGGCGATCTGCCAGTTCATAGAGGTAGGTCAATAGGACTGAGCAGGCTAAGTTCACTATACCCCGGACCTGGACCGAAATGGTCCCATTTTCTAGAGATATTAAGTAATGCCAACGAGAACAAACTAAAACATGAAATCGCCACAAAACTTTAGAACATATTTACAAAAACTGTGTTAATACGGTTTGAAACTTCAAAAAAACATCAGCTTTTTATAAAAAAAAATACCTTAAGTGCTCTTCTCGATTCATTAATAAATTATTGGGAATTTTGTATTGTTGCCTAAAATCATATACAGAGTGTCCGAAAAAATGTAGCAAACATCTGGGATATAATTGAAACGTAAAAAGAATACAACAAGTTCATATAAACTTTTTTTCGTATGGGCCTCCTTCTGAGATATTGGTTCAAAAAAAACTTCAATAGAATCAAGTTTTTTAGACATAATTATTGAACCATTAAGTATATTTCAATTCTATTTTATTAAAATGTAATACCAAGTAAGACTTTTCAAACTGCCATCAAGGGAAGTGTAATGCTTGCCTAGTATCTGTATAAACCATACGATCTGCATTTATACAGACAGTAGGCAAGCATTACTAGCCCTGATATAGACCATGCATTACTTCGGAACTTGTACCAGAATGTCATCAAGCCCTGACTAACTTTTTTCTAAATAATGTGGTCAACCTAACCTGGATCAAGGGACATGACATATCTAAAGGTAATCATACCGCTGACTTGCTGACCAGGGCGGCTGCGGAACGGATACTAGTTGGTCCCGTCTCCACTACTGTTTAAAGAAAAATGGGATAATACCACGAACTGCACCTTCGCAAAAATAATGCTGAGCTATCCAGACAAGTCAATAGCGAAAAAAAGCCTTATGATGTCCAGAAGGAACCTCCGAACACTAATGGGCGTTCTAACTGGCCACTGCGGGCTACGAGGATACCTATTGAAAATGGGTGTAACGGACACAGAATTATGTAGAGGCTGTAAACAAGAAAATGCCACCATGGAACACATTCTTCGCGATTGTCCCGCCCTTACATTTAAACGAAACTCCATGCTGGGCACGAACTGGCCATTATTAGCCGAAATTGGAGAGATTTTACATAAAGACCTCGTCAACTATTTCAAATCGATAGGTTGGACGACGCAGTAAATCTTCCGCCTACAAAAGAAAGCACAAATGACCTACTGAGGTCTAGGTGCAGTGGAATATTACCACCCTCTGAACATTCAGATCAGAGAGGGAAGTGTTGTGAATTACATACAGCTGCAGGGATGGACTAGTCCAACTAAGATTTCATTTTTATGAAATAAAATTGACATATATTTAGTTGTTCGATAATTTTGTCTTAAAAACTTAATTCCATTCCTCTTTGGGAGTTAGCATCTCCGAAGAGAAGGCCTGTACGAAACCAGTTTATATGAACTTGTGGTATTCTTTTCACGTTTTATTTTTTCGTATACAGGAGATTTCCAACATTTTCCTGTATAAAACATAAGTTCTGAAGTTGATAAAATCAATTTTTAAACTATATCCTTTCGGCGTAAATTTAATCTTATTATTCGTTTTTTTTTGCAAATCTGAAATTTAAAATCCGATTTTAAAAATTACGAAAATAAAAAGCTTTTATTGCTATCTTATGGCATTTTTTAAATACTTATTATACCTTGGATACATCTTTATTTGCTCAATTTTGTATTGCCGTGCATGGTATTTTACACCAGTAGCATAAACCTACTTTGTAACAATATTTCGTTTTTTTTAAGTTTATACATTTTTTGTTACTAAAATTACTTAATTTCTTTAATTTTAGTAATGTGCTTGTTTTTTATTTATTTATTTATTTTCGTGTGATGCCTTTGTCTATTTATGTTAAACAGCACAGCCTTTTGTACTTTTAGTCACCAAAGAATTATTTTGTTCGTATAATAATAATTTTTCTTAGTAAGTCAAGTGATATAAAAATAAACTATTTATTATTATATATTTAAGTAAAGGATATTCCAGTTTTTAGCCCTTTTATAACAGTTTATTTAAAGATAAAAATTAAATTTAAAAGTTATTTTTTAAGTACTACGGAATTAGTAAAATAATTAAAAAAAATACATATCAAATAAGTTTCGTTACATCAAATATCAAAAAGTTACATGATAGAAAATAATGTGTATCCTACTTACGTCAACAAAGCAAAACATTTTTTTATTGTTTAGAGAAATTTTAAACTATGAGAGGCTACTAGTTCAGTTTTTAAAATAGTTTTTAAATTATTATCTTTTTTTTTGTAAACTTGCCTTTTGTGGGTGGGTATTTTAGACTATTCTATCTGAGAAAAAATATTTTTCTATTTAGATGTAAACCAATGTATGTGGAACTAAAATTTGTATGACAATTAATTAATTTATTTTTTGATATGTTATTATTTATTTTTTTAATATATTAGGGTTTCTTACAAACTGTGTGTTATTACTCAAATAGACTTTAAATGATGTAAATGAGGAGTGGTTTAAACCTAAAATAATAACCGCACGTTAATTAGTTTAATTAATTTGTCAGAGATTTTTGAATTTATTTTCTAAGTTCAAGTTTAAGTTCGTATTTGTATTTTATTACATTTTTCTTTTTTTTGCTATTTTATTACAAAATGATCTAAATTTATTTTCTTAACACTAAAGAAACAGAATAGGTAAATTTGATAGATATTTATATTTATACCTACCAAAAGCCGTTAGCTTATTACTTTTCTACAAAAATAAATAAATGTTTTTTATTTCAAAATTTAACAATATATGACAAAAGATCATGTTTGATTTTGGTAATAACTTGTGTCATAAAAAAAAAGATAAAGTAATATTTTTTTAGCTACAATTTCGATATCGTTTATAAATAAATTGTCAAACTACTTAATTATGTAGACATAGTTTAGATCAAAGTATATATATTTTTTTAAACTTACGACAAAGACATCGTTATAATATAGGAATACAACACTAGAAATAAAAAAGGTCTTTCAAATCAAGTGCAAACAACTGAAATTTAGTATTCTAGAAGTATGTTTCTATGGTTGGCACCAGAGCTGTCGCAATTACTTTTAAAAAGTAATTCAAATACAATTACCAATTACTATTCTAAGTAGTTGTAAATTACGATTACCAATTACTAGCAGTTTTGTAATTTAATTATTAATTAAAACTAAAAGTAATTAAATATTTAAGCAATTACTTTATTTAAAATACCACATATATTAAATACGATACACTAAACAAATAAAATATTTATACTAATATGCATCATAAGCGCACATCACACTATCCAAACTGCTTTTTCGGCAAGTTCAACATTAAATGACTCTAAAATAAAAATTTATTTTTACCAAACATCAACAGATTTTTCCACAAAAAAAGTATAAAAATGGTGGCGGTAAGTATCAATCGAAAATACTAAATCGGCGTGGAGGTGGCTTTTGCAGGAGTCTGTTTTAAGATGCTCTTTTTGGCTGGCCAAAATTCCGGCAGTTTTTCCATAAAAAAGCGTAATTAAATTTTTCGTAGTAATTCAATTATTTATTAGGTAATTCAATTATTTCTAAGTAATTCAATTACTTTCTAAGTAATCGAACTACTTTCTAAGTAATTGAATTACTTGGTCTTCGTAAAAATTAACTACATATACGATTACATTATCCTCCTAATTGATAATCCAAATACAATTACCTTTTCCGGAAAGTAATTAAATTAAACTAATCAAATTACTAAGAAATAATTGAATACGATTTTAAAATTATTTTGATTCAATTGACGACAACTCTGGTTGGCACAAACAATTTTAATATAATTTTATCTTTTCTTAGAGTTCTTTTATTTGTAAACATCCCTACATATTTTTATTACCGACTTTGTTTAAACCATTATGTTAGTATCATTTTTATCAACTACTCTTTATTGCGCATATTCTGCTAAACAAAAAAGTGTGCTACATTGTACTTTTTTGTGACGAAATTTCGCACCTTCGCTCACCTAGTATCATAACTCAAAATAGTAATTTACCTTAGAAGTCCGGTAGGTTACTTGTTACAGTACGAGTTAGATATTAGGGACGAGGCGACGAAGCCGGATAATTGTCTCAAGTACGACCGGACGTGTGTTGTAATGTATTTTATTTCATACTGTAAGTCCATTCTGTAAAATTATTTTATTTCAAATATGAAAAATAACATTTTATTCTAAAAATCGTATTACCTTTTTCCCTGTGGCAACAGAAGATGTCAAAGAAAATGTTATTAAGGCATATTTTTTAGATGTCTTAATTTGATTTATAAAATTGAAACAGCCCGGTAAGTGTTACTTAGCGACACGGCTATAATACTGTAATGACTAACCTACCGGACTCAAATTGATAATGTAATCGAAAGTCTCCCAGACAGTATAAAATAAAAATTAGAAACACTTTTATTGCACCCTTTGTTTCACAGTACTAGGAGAGATCCGCTTATGACGACATACTTTTTATTTGACTTTAAACCATTGTATAGTAAAAAAGAAAATACAAGTCATTTAAATCATACTCTATTAAAATATATATTTTAAAAACATTAACGAAATAATGTAATATTTATAATAATAATATAAAAGAAACCTTTAAAACTTTTAACCTAAGTGTTTTCTTCTAAGATAACTGTTTAAGATGACGTGCTAATTGTCTATATAAACAATTTACAAGTGAATTGCTTTATTCTTACTGGAACATCAACGCACCGGGTGTGCCATCAACTTGAGCAGTGTACTTACATTTTCCAGTTTTGGAGCTAGTATATAATTTATTACATATCTTCATTTTCTACAAATTAGTTTCCATGTTCATTTTCTGTTCTTTTTTTTATCTTCTACATAATATTCTTCAAGTTATTCTTCATTTTTATCCTCTTCTTCGTAAATTACCCGCCTCACTTGCTCTTTCAATCTTCTTTCTCTTGTTTTAATTGAGCGCTTAATATGCAGGGTAAGATGACATGGTAACTATGTAAGCTTTCCCGTTACGACATCACGACAGATAATCGCACATGTGGGCAATTGCAATTAGTTTAGATCACAACTCTAATGAAGTTTAGCAGGGTAAGATATCAAGAGACCTCTGAAATACAGACAAAATAAAATACGTGCCTGTTTAAAATTTTGGTATCGATTAATTCTTTTAATAAATGCACATGTGGCAAAGGAATTTCGCTTTGTATATTTCCAAACAAAATATGTTTTCTGTACGTCAGTGCCTTGCAGACGTATATTATGTGTAAGGCTGTTTCCGCCTCCGCAAAGCCTGCATGTCGTGGGACCGTTATGTATGCCTATTTTCTGCAAGTGTTTTTTTTAGATGACAGCGGCCTGTCAGAAGTCTTACTACTTGTCTTAACTGAGTGCACCCCAGAAGCAAAACGTCAGCTGCTGTTTTTTGGAAGGTTCCAAGGTGGTTGTAAAAGTATTTTATGAAATGTCCTTTGTCGATTTTTTTTTTTAATTATTATTCACTTTTTTCCTATGAAAGCGATTCTGTTCGCTTTCTGCTTGGAGCTAGGGAAGTAATAGTCCACTATACCGCAGTAAGGTTAGATACTCTGAGTGGTCGCCCTGTATCTCAAAGGCACCGTTGGAGACACCTGTTTAAGGCATAGGATGTCATTCACTCATCAGCACGGTATGCTAACACCTTGAGTCAGGCCTCTGTTTGTCTTAGCTTCGGATCCCGTTCTCTAGCGCATGTTCCAAAAGATCCTACTGGGCCTAACCACGACAAAGACGTGCAAACACAGCGGTGGGGCCTAAGTACTAACTCACCGTGGGTGTCTTAATAACAGTAAATATAACTATTTGATTTAAAACAATCTGTGAATTTGCTCAATAAAAGTGGACATGGATATGCTGTTTCGTAATTGTTTATGTTCCTATAGTATTATCAAACTAGAAAATATTTTTCTACTGATTCGATTTTGACTTCGTAATTTTTTTCTTTCCTTATTCTTATAGTATCAAAACTTAAAGCTTTCAATAACCTTTGAAAATTGCTCAAATACCCATTGTTCTTATTTTGATGATTTTTGAATTAAAACAGAAAAAGTGTTAGAGCTAATTTTAAACGCCTTTTGCTCAATGCTTTGCTTTTTTGCGTTATGATACTATTCGAGCGGAGGTTCAATTAACAATGGCACTAAAAATATAAAAAGGTATCTATCAAAAAAAAAAACAATAAAAAAAATAAACAAAACAGTGGAAGTATATTGTTTATTTGAAACACCTTAACAATCAAGTAAAAATTTAATATATACCTAATACATGCTTAAATCATATCTTTCTTCTTCAGTTAGCACATTTGTATCAACCTTCTATCTCTTTTTGCTTCTGTCTTTGTCGTAATAAATTTGCACTAGCATGTCACTGATCATGTTGACGTGTGGTGTCTGATTGGCAGTGTGTGACAGGTGGACAAGAAATTACATCATCATCCTCAGGGTTTTCAAAGGGCCGAAATGTCGGCTTACGACCTCAGGCCTCCGCCGCACGACACCAGGTACAGTATACATTGTTTTATTTTTTCATATTCCACTTTTTGCTTTTTACAAGAAAGATATTAAGCACTTTATAGATTTTTTTGCTTCTTGTCTTTTTACCTATAGGCAAAGCACAATGTTTTTATTTTTTACTTAAACATAAATTTGTTAAAGAAATAAACACTCCGTTAAAATGGTTATGAAAGTTTTAATTACCTTATGGAAATGTTGTAATGACATGACATACACTAAAAAGTTTATTATTTCAGTAAATGACACCATTAAACTATTGTACTCTGTTAATTTTTTTAAATTTTAAAATAAGGCATGGTAGTCCAGTAACTAAAGACCTGAAAGTACCCAAAGCTGTAAATAAATCTGTACAGTTTTTATTTGTGGCGCAATTCTTAGGTCTTCGCGGATGCTTTCGAGCAAGAGAAAGTTTATCACGATTCCGACGTAGGAACCCGCTGAAAATGGACCCCTAAAGTCCCAAAAATGGGTTTCCCGCAAATATCCGCCAAAATATGTGAATTAGAGAATTTTGTTTAAACAAAAAATGAAGATCACCTCAAATTCTACACAAATGGTCCCGACCAATTTTTTTCGCAACAACAATATTTTTCGCAAAAACGGAGGTCGAAAAATCCATAACATTCCACACTGGATAGATGTGGTTAGTTGTAGGGATGCGCGATGTTCATCGATGGTCTAAAAACATCGATGGTTGGTTGATCGATGATCGATGTTTTGCCATCGATGGTCGGGTATATATGCCTTCTAACATCGATATTTTTTGCAAAGGTAAAAAAAAGTAACAATGTTTGAAAAACAAATAATCTTAAGGATATTTATGATGTGTCTTTCTTTGTTATCTAAAGTTTGGTAAAGACATAAAGTTTTGCCCATTTATTTATAAATAAAAAATAATTAAATGTTAAATAAAATTCAAGAAGTCTTTAAAAAAAAGTACAAAAATTTTAAACTTACGTTTAAAACTGCTTAGAGCAAACTAAATCTCGCACTTTATTTATAAATACTACCTGCAATTTTATATAAAAACTAAGACCTATATTATTAGAATTAATATTATTAGACAAAATTAATATAATTAATATTATTGAATTATATTATGTAATTGATTATTATAATTTAATATTATTATTTATTAGACAAAAATAAGTAGCCACCCCTGATAATGAATCTTTCTTAATTCCGAGCCGAGCCGCACTCCGCTAAAAAATCACAGTGTTGCGGCTCTTTTGGCGGCGCCTTTGAAGTTGGCGGTACGCTATGGATGCTAATAATGCTAATGGACCATGAACGAACCATCGCATCGTACCATCGATGTTAGAAAAACATCGATGTTGTATGCTCGATATATCGTTACCATCGATGGCCAGGTTTCGATGTTGCCATCGATGTTTAACATCGATGTTTGGCTTCGATGTCGCATCCCTAGTTAGTTGTGAGTCCGCGAGTCACTGGTGTGATGAATTTCCCTGATTTTTGACAAATTATTGGACTTTATTAAAAAGAAAAAAGTACATTTAGAAAGTAGACAATCTCAGCTTTTAAATAATGTGCATTGAAAAGCATTTCAATTGAGGATGAGTTTTTGATTCGCATTTATTCTAGATTTTCTAGAACTCCGGAAACGGCTAAAAAAATGGAGATGGGCAAAACAATTTATTAAGGTCTCATTATAAAAAAAATGTTAATAACCAACCATTTTTTAAAAAATATTAATAAATAAATGAGATACTTTCAAAATATTGAGAAAAAGAATTTACCGCTTTTTTTAATATTCTAGAAAAATCAGACTGGACCCAAACTCATATGCAATGATAGGTACGGGTTTTTCCATTCTGATGAACTTTGAAAGTGTACATTATTGCCCGAGTAATGGAACAATTCGTCCGCGCGCTTATAAGTGAATCCATGAAGATAGCGGCATTCTAGGGGTAGAGCGGCAGCTGAAATGAGGGAACTTTTGGGTCCCGTTATCTCGAAAACTATCGATTTTTAGAAAAAAACGATAGGAAAATTTTTGTAGATTACAAGACGATCTTTACTCTTTGTCTAAACAAAAATTCTCCAATGCGCATACTTTGGCAGATATTAGCGGGAAATCAATTTTTCGTGCTTTGAGGGGCCATTTTCAGCCCTTTCCCACCTGTTAATGTTGATAAACTTTTTTTCGCTCGAAAGCATTCCCGAAGACCTAAAAATTGCGCCACAAGAGAAAACTGTACAGATTTATTTACAGCTTTGTCCCTTCATTTATTGGACTATAGTTTTAAAGGGTTAAAATTTGCAATGAATTATAAGTTTTATTCTAAGCATTAAAACAATTTTTATTTTATATGAATGCCACTATTAAAGCGGTTTAAAATATGTTTTTCCTAATAGGGTTAAATTATTTTAACAAACATTTTATAAATACTATGACTATTTATTTCTTCTACTCAAATTTCAAAAGTTTAAGCTGCTAAAAATATGTTTTTTAATTTATATCGTTATGGAAAGACAAATCCAATTCCACAATTAAAAAAAAATAAATATTTGACATTTCTATAGTTACACTAAATTACAGCCTATAAAACGCCCAATCCTATAGTTTTTCAATTTTTGAATACAGGGGTAGTTTACGCATCAAAGAACAAAAGCTCAAGTTGCGCGTATATAAATCTTGAAGTGGAGGGATGAGCTTAATTTAACATTTTCTGAAAAAATCCATTTAGTTTTAAGAATAACGAAGGCAACAGCCTATTTTTATCTTCAGTAACTAGACTGTTATGCTAATTAAAAAAAAATACAAATTTGTTTTTAAATAATTTACGAAACAAATTATTAAATAAATTAAAAACTCCAGCCCAGCTGCTTATAAAATAATTATGTTAGAAAGTTGACAAGTTACAATATTAAAAAATAAATAATAAATAAAATAAAGTTTCTAATAAGTTATGATTAAACTTAATGAAAAATAATTGCAAATAAATATTGAAACAAATAAGGAAGCGTTATTTGGAGAAAATGGCAATAAAACATATAATATTTAAAAATTCAGCGGTGGGCTCTGGACGAAACATTTTAAATAGCTTAATTTAATAACACTTGGTGTTTGTTTCATAAAATAAAAAGTCAAGATTTTTTTATTTAAGTGTTGTGATATAATAAAACATAGGAGAAGTACAGTTGCTCACGAAAAATTCCGGAACCCTTAGATTGACATTTTCCGTAATATTTTCGAAATTGCTTAAACTGGGTTTTTACCTTTAAAGTCTTGGGCAATTAAACTGGTAAAAAATGTAATATTTTTAATAATTATTAGTTACGTTTTTTACCAAACAGCAAAATAATTACTAAATGAATGTTAACGGATAACATATAATATCAGGACTAATATAATCCATTTAAAACAAATTAAATTTTAATAAAATTGAAGAGTGCAAACTCTTTCACAAAAATTGACCGTTTAATAAGTGTATTACATCTTTCGCTTTAAAATCTAGTAAAATAACAGAAAAACATAAAAATATCAGGGTTATTAGTAAACTAATATTTTATTTTAGAGCAGTTTTTGTAGATATTTAGCTCTAAATACTTGCACATGGATGCTATCAGTCTTTGGATATGATGTGCATTATAGTCATTCCATATTTTTTTAATTTTGCTCCATAGGGCATTTACATTTTGTGGGCAAAAATCGTTGGCCTTATTCATCGTCTTGAGAATGTGATCCCCAATATTTTCTATGGGATTGACATCTGGACTCCTTGAGGGCCAATTTCTTGCATTCAGTCAGCAACTTGCCCTGTAAACAGGACAGTTGTCTTGTTGTTAAGTTTCGCTGAGAAAAGATATTAGTTAATGAGGTTATTATAATATTTTGTAATGTATCAATATAAAATTTTCATGTAAATCTTCCATTATTGCGGTGGCAAAGCCCAAGGCCTCTTGCACACATTAACTCAAAATCTACCACTTGCTTTAACTGTTTGGGTATACTACTTTTCAAATCTTGTCTAACTTGCCCATTATAACAACATTTAAAGGTCTTCTCATTCGTAAAAACGACATTTTTCTAAAACTCTACCCTTCCTGTAAATACTGCAAAGCAAATCCCTTTTTTTTATTGGATCTCTCCTTGGCGCGGCGTTTTGCTACCCAAACACTCCAGAAAATTCTAGTTGTCTATGTGCTTCCACAACTGTTTAGAAAAGATGATTTTCCAAATAAGTGACCAGTCTATTATCATGTTCTTTGTTTGATACTCTTTTTCTGCCACTTCTCCACAATCTATTTAAGGAGCCACTATTTTGCTACTTTTTCTTTAAATCTTAAACGTTACTTTTTGGTAAGTTAATTTTCTTGGATATTTGCCCTATGGCGCCAATCCTTCAAATAACATAATCAACCTTGCTCTTTGTAGTTCGTTCCATTTTAATAAAAATTATTCTCTTCCTTATATTTATTATATTAATCTTAAAATAATATGTTTTCCGTTGACATTTATTTTTGTCACTTTGAAATTTTAAGGCAAAGTTGAGGTAATATAGCTTAGGCAAGCTAAGCCTGAAGTAGGGATGCGACATCGAAGCCAAACATCGATGTTAAACATCGATGGCAACATCGAAACCTGACCATCGATGGTAACGATATATCGAGCATACAACATCGATGTTTTTCTAACATCGATGGTACGATGCGATGGTTCGTTCATGGTCTATTAGCATTATTAGCAATAAAGCTACCAATATTACTAAAGACAGCTTTATTTATTTAAAATATACAGGAAATAATACATGTTTTCAAAATAAAACGAAACTCTTAGTAAAAAGATAATTAAAAAAACTGAAAACATTATTTTATATAAAAAAATTATAGATCCCAATAAGATTTTTTAATGCTTTGTAAAAACAGTAATTTTGATAATAATTTTCCCTTTATCCTCTTTCGCTGATAAGTTACTGTTTGCCCTGCTTTTGAAAACAGACATTCTGATGGAACGGAACAATAACAGACAAAAACTTTGGTGCAATTGTGGCTAGAGTGGGATATGTAGAAGCGTTTTTCTGCCACCAGCTAAAGGGATTAACATTTGTATGTATGTGTGTTTAAAATTTTTGTACTTTTTTTAAAAAGACTTTTTATATAACATTTAATTATTATTTATTTATAAATAAATGGGCAAAACGTTTATGTCTTTACCAAACTTTACATGACAAAGAAAGATGTCATAAAAATTTTTAGTATATCCTTAAGATTATTTGTTTTTAAAACATTGTTACTTTTTTTACCTTTGCAAAAAATATCGATGTTAGAAGCAACATCGATGCTACATCGATGTTTTCGATACCCGACCATCGATGGCAAAACATCGATCATCGATCAACCAACCATGGATGTTTTTAGACCATCGATGAACATCGCGCATCCCTAGCCTGAAGTACATAATGAAATATGGTATGTCCGGAATTTTTCGCTCTTAACTGTACTAAATATCGTATATTTCTATTAATATTTTAAATGGCTGTTGCTTCTTTTATAAAAAAAATATCCTAAATAATCCATGTGCTTACCTTTAGGAAGATTAGCATAAGTTTAATTTGTTCGTTACCAAAAATATGGTTATTATCCATGCAGTGTTAAGCAAAGCACTTTTTCCTTTTAAATATATAAAATCAAATGTTGTGTATGTCGTTTTACAAAGTAACTTACCTACTAATTAGGATTTTTTAATTAACAACGTTAACAATTAAAAAATATACTATTGAGTTCTTTTTACCATAAATAAGCTTGTGATTTGGTATAAAATGGATTTTTAGTTTTTAATACCGTAAGAATTTCTTCAAATTGTACAATTTGTTTTTTTTTGTAATTTCAGTAATTACTTTATTTGCAAGTTATAGTTTAGAATTTTTAAATATATTTTATTTATTCTGGTGTCATAAAGAAAATATTTTTAAAAATATAACCTATAATACCATGTTGTAAATATATTTTTAACCAATTTTTTACCCTTTGTTTACGGAACTGGAAAAAATGAATTAGAAAAACCCTCTTGTTGATTGGATTTATCAAATGATTCGACAAAAGTGTATACTTTAAGTATAAAAATGTATGATAAATATACTTTTTGAAACACTAGATAAAACAGAATTAAATTAGTAAAAGTTATATTTTATTTCTCGCACAATAGATAGTATACTTTTAAAACACACTTTTAGTTATTTTTGGCTTTTTAAAAGTTTGGTAAGCACCCAAAAAGCGCCCTTTCCAATGTCTTCCAGTTTGTGTAAGGTGATCGTGACCTAGATAGCCTGTAAGTAAGATTTTTTTGTTTTATGCATGAAAAAAATTTCCGAAGAAAAAGTGTTTCATTGGTATGTAAATATTTTTGTAGATAGCATGCTCGTTATAAATTGTATATTAAAATCAATAATAAAATTATTAACATTACTAATAAGTATAAATGTAGAATACTATTTAGAATATAAATGCAAAAGTTTGACTTACAATTTTTTTTTAGTTTATACAGGGCGACTCAAAAGTAATGGGACACAGAGCAACAACAGATTCCTTAGGTCGAAATAATGTAATTTACGTAAATTTTCCCTATCCCAAAGTCGATAACAACTAAGATACGAGGTGTCAAACTTTAAATTTTGTTTTCGATTTTTCGTAATAATTTATAAACTAAATTTCATAACGGTACAAAATTGGGGATTTGGGGGTTCTTTGAGGCGAGAAATTCAAATTTGTCCATGCTTTTTTTTGCTAGTAGAGGGCGCCAGCTACGGCCTACCCCACTTGTTTTAGATGGCATAACTTTTTTTTGGCTTTTTATATTGATCACTTCATTAAAAATTTTGTTACTATAATTCCCTCCGCGTTAAAAATATATTCCCTTTTTAGGTCTCTAGGAGCAACTGTTTTTGGGATAAACCTTTGAGATCACCCTTAAAAGTCACTGGGGATTTGGAAACTTTTGAGGGTGATTTTAGGAGGGTTAAGGAGGTTTTCGGGTTTTGTGCCCGTGGAGACTTTTGATGATCGTGTTGAGAACTATCACTAGGCGCAGTTTGAAGACAATTGACCGAAACCCATTTTTCACAAGAAAATTGCGGGGTCCTTAAAATTGCGTTTATCTCAAAAACAGTTACTCCTAGAGACTTAAATAAGGTATACATTTTTAATGCAGAGGGAATTATAGTAACTTATTTTTTAATAAACAGGTCAATATACTAAGCGTAAAAAAAGTTATGCCATCTAAGACAAGTGGGGTAGGCCCTGGCTGGCGCCCTCTACTAGCAACATCAAAATAATGGACAAATTTAAATTTCTTGCCTCAAAAAAATCCCAGATTTCCAATTTTGTACCGCTATGTCAATTACTTAATAAATTAATACGAAATAACCAAAACAAAATTAAAAGTTTAACACCCTGTACCTTAGTTATTATCAACTTTAGGATAAGGCAAGTTTACGCAAATTGCATCATTTTGACCTAAGCAATCTGTTGTTGCTTTGTGTCCCATTACTTCCGGGACACCCTGTATATTAAAAAAGGTTAGGTCTTGTAGGTGAAATTGAAATAGAATTTAGAAAAAAAGGACAGTGTTATGCCACTTTATTGCTGCATTATTAGGCAAAAGTGTTAGGGAGAAATAGACAAATATTTTTGAAATTAAATTTTTTCCATCTGAAATGGTCAGCGTCATTGATATCCCTCATCCTTAGGAAAAGTTGCAAAAAATAGAAACTAAGTAATAATATTGCACATATAGTACAGGAAATAAAGCATTTTGGCTCGCAATTTTTTCGTCCTACATGGATTAACCTGAAATTTTCACAGAAGGTAGGGCGCTTTTGTCCTGGGGGTAGTTGCCACTCCTTCTCAGGGGTGAAAATTTTCGATTACATTTTAACTACAGAAATCGATTAAAAAAGTAATTTTTGGTTAAAATGTTTAT
>JAHBCN010009650.1:0-34397 GCA_019359885.1 Listronotus oregonensis
AACTCGCCTGTTTCGAATCTCTTACGACACAGGGATTTTCCCGGAGAGTTGGAAAGCTTCACGTGTGCAACCTGTCCGCAAAAAATGATGCAAAACTCTCCATTCTAACTATAGACCTATATCTCTCTTTCTGTTGTTTGCAAAGTAATGGAAAAATTCATTAATTCCCAAATCTTAAAGTATCTGGAAAAACACAAGATTTTACATGATAGACAGTATGGATTCCGTCACAAAAGATCCACAGCTAATCTTCTTTTCTTTGTCTCACACAACTGGAACAAGTCTCTTGAGTTTCTTGGTGAAACCCAGATCGTTGCTCTTGACATATCCAAAGCTTTCGATCACGTCCGGCATGATGGGCTTCTTAACAAACTTCCTTTTTACGGTCTTCCACCTAAGCTTTGCTCTTGGTTGTCCAGTTTTCTTTTTAATCGACGTATATCAGTTTTTGTAGATGGTATTCTTTCAGCTTTTATCAAATTAATGCTGGGGTGCCCCAGGGCTCAGTGCTGGCACCCACGCTGTTTCTTCTACACATTAACGATCTTTTCTCTTTCACAATCAATCCCATTTATAGTTTTGCTGACGATAGTGCCGTTCACTCTAGTATTCAATTTCTTAAGCCAGCATGTAATTTTGATATCTCTTTCACAAGACCTCCAAAATATCTTAGATTGAGGCACCAAAAACCTTGTTCATTTTAATGCCTTAAACACACAGTCATGTTCGCTGTCGCAAAAAAAGTCTGCCAACACTCATCCGTTACAGATGAGCGGCCAAGTTCTGCAGAACAAAGAGTCGTTTAATCTTGTCGGCGTAACTTTTGAGAATAACCTCAACTGGCACGAACACATTACATCCATTCCTCTTTCGAGAGGAATCTGTATACTCTGTATGTTTCCCAAATCAGACCCTCTCTAGAATATTGTTCTCATGTCTGGCGTCCCCTACAACACTTAGCACATGCTGGACTCCATTTAAAGCAGAGCCGTTCATCTTATTAATGATCTGACGCTCACAGAAGGGCTTCCTCTTCTTGCCCACCGTCATGCTGTAGGAGATCTGTCGCTCTTCTATAGGTATTTTCACGGCTTCTGCTCAGAGGTGTTGGCCAGTATAATTCCTTCTCTGGCAGTTCCCAACAAAGCAACACGTAGTGCAACTTTTATGCATCCTTTTACAGTTCGGTTTGAGAGGCCCTCAACTCCCCGCTTTCTTCGTTCCTTTATCCCTAGAGTGTCAAGACTCTGGAACCTGCTGCCGCAGAGTTTTTTCTTCTCCTCCCAATCTCCAAATTTTTAAGTCTCGTGTGAACACTTAAGACACCCAGGGTACGTTAGAACTTAGGCATCAGCCTCTTGTCAATATAGAACAAAAGAGGAAATTCCCAAAGCCGGGACGATTGGCAGTAGATCAAGTCTTCTTCAATTGATTCTGCAAAGCAAGAGGTAAAAATGTTTCAATATCTGGACCGTAAATTAAACAAAAAGCACTTGAGGCAGCAAGCAATTTATAACTGAAAAATTTTGTAGCCTCGAATCGTAGAACAACTGTTACCTGCCAATATTGGCCAATTATTCTTAATTTTATGGTGGCCATTATAGACAAGTTTTACCGTATTTGTTTATCTTTAAAGGAGTTTAAGAATATAAACCCTAAGTACTAGGTATCGTGAGATATGCGCTATAAACCAAGTTATTAAGGTCACAATAACCGCGAAGACATAAAATCTCCTAAAATAAAACATTAAAAATACGCTTAAATTATCGCAAATAGCGGCATTAATCAGATCCATCATCTGTTACGGCTGTAAATTCAAAAGAATTCTCTTATTCTACTTCTGAAGAACGGTTTCTCGCCATAACTGCGTGTTGTTAAGTTGGTTAGTTTCGTTGGTGCATATTATAATCATTTTCTTAACATTTGTGAAGCAGATACTACGTCAGTTTTAAGATTATTTTACTAGAATGACTTAATGTTTATTTTTTAATCCGAAATTTGTTTTAACGTATTTTTTGTTACCGGTGTTTGTGGTGTGGTACGAGCTCGTTTTGTGATATAATGTGCCGATTCGATATGGCGGTTACAGTATAAGTGTGACGTCTTATTTGTGTTATTTTCAAGTGCAATACGTACGATATAGGCTTTTTTTAATTCAATACAGCGCCATCTACCTTATTATATTCTTTATTAAAATAATGCGCTACTGGTTTTTTAAAATATATGGATCAATTCATGGCATCACAAGATCGTATAATAGTCCGGTCAAATTAGACCAAAAAATAAGAGTGAGGGTACATAAATTTACATCAAGCTAAAAGTGAGAGTAGAGAGTAGTTAAAAAAAAAACATTTCAAAATCCCCCATCGTTTCGGTACGTGGAAAAAAATTGACTCGAAGTCAAAGGTCAATAAAATGGGTTTTTCACGATTCACAGTAGAAAAATTTATTCGTCCGATTCATAATCTTCAATTACTTCTTGTTGTTCTTCTTCTTTTTCTTCTTGATCTCCATTTTCTTCCGCATCCTGGATGTAATAGCCCGAGAGCTGGCAGTAATTTTTGGGTAGGTAACCACATTTAGCACTGCATCCCTTTTTACAGTTGCAAAAAACTGTGTTTACCAGTTTTTTCGGCGCAGGTGGGAGTAGAGTCTGAATTCGTTCTACCTTATTATCGACCAACTTCCAACCCCAATCATTTAGCTATAGCTGATAACCAAGCCACACTTGAACTTAGTAATATACCCCAAAAAAATGTTGATGAGCAGCACTAGCAACGCACACAATTGAACAGAGGGACAGATGTTGTCTCGAGGTTACACTAGCGTACAAATTAAGGGACTGGGTTTCATTTTACCTGATATTCTTACAGTTAAACTTATTTATGTTTTACCTATCTATTATTGATCTATAATACCTTAGAAACGGAATATGTTATGATAGCAATAATACCTGCTATCACACCTAGGGCATTATAAGCGGGCATTATGATAATGCCCGCTTATATGCCCTAATAATAATATGGAAATTTTATTGCTTATCCAATTTTATTTCTCTCACAATAAAGATCAAGTTTATACAAAAAATATTTTTCTTTAAACAATACTAAAAATTAAACTTTATTTCCAAAATAAAAATTACAATTTTGAAATGTCCCGGAAAATGTAGCTGATCCCACTATAGAATGGTCGGTTTTTTTTGTGATGGTAGCAGCGGTGGTAGCACTAACGCTATTTTGTATAGAAGAACAGTCCATTAAAGAATTTTCAATAGTCGATACGGAATTAACCTCGGAATTAACTGAATTGGCAATCATTTTGGCTACTTTGTTTTTGGATGAAATACTTTCTTCTATATATCCTTCAGCTACTGAAGAGCTTTTCCATTTCCATGTTGTTTTGGCGTTTCAAACGAAGCACCTGCCTCAACAAGTAAAGTTGACGATGTGCGACGCAAACAGTGGCCGGTGTAAGCTTCTGCATTACCCAGTTTTAAAAATTTTGCGATAATGTTGGGACGCTTCCTATGGTATTTTTTTCCAATGGGTTGTACTGTACATCGACCCTTTCTATAGGTAAAAAAAGAATCTTCGCTCCTTTATTCCAGCTGGTCTTAATGTTGTGTACTTTTTTATTAAATTTAAAGCGCCTAAATCTTCTTCAATGATAGTAAAACTTTTGAAGTTGAAGTTTTAGTTTCTGGTACCTTTATAACCAAGACTGTTCCTCTATCTTCAATGTCATCAATGGTCATTTTGACCAACTCATCTCGTCTTAAACCTCCAAAAACACCCATTACCAATATGACTTTGTGTACCAAGTAGATATCATCAGGAGCCTTCTTAATAAATTTTAATATTTGTTCTCCTTCCAAAACTTTAGACTTCTTCGGGAGGTATCCTTTCGACTTAACTTTTAAAAAAGATATGAGACGATGGTATTGCGAAATGTCTATATTTTCATAGACCATCAACGTAGACCTTAGGGTGGAATACTTGGTCCAGAGAGTTCGGACTGTATTTTTCCGACTAAAAATAATAAAGTTTGTTAAACATATGTATTAAAATAAAATCAATAACTTACCAGTTCCTGGAAATATGCCATTAAAACGTTTTCGGTTATTTGAAGAATTGCGTTCGCATCTTTCCAAATACCAAATATGCCATACTCCCGATCATACTGTTGCCTTGATTTAACTGGCAAAAGATTTTCGGTCGCTTTTATGGCCTTTTCTCTTATATTTTGTGGAATTTCTTCCATTTTGAGCAAATCGTTAAATAAAAATGCCAACTGACTAACTGACAGAAACATCAAAGTCAAACTTAACACCAGTCTTTATCTACTTACGTATACAGGTACAGGTGCAACTTATTTTTTATATTGCGAATAAATAATGTAATTAGTCATTGAAAAACTCTTTTTTGGGTAAAACATAAAGCATTGTATGCACCACGGGCTTTACTGGACTATAATGCCCATCAGGTCGAAATCTAGCCCTCGGGCCGAGGTCCTCGGGCTATTTCGACCTTCAGGGCATTATAGTCCCAGTAACGCCCTTGATACATAAATAGCTATTATATTTTATATTTTAAATGTGAGTTACAATCACCAATAAAAAATATTTTTACTTATAATACAGCTACAGAAATGTATATATACGTGACATAGAATGACGCTTACAACTTTTGAATCGTTAATCTCAGAAACGGTGGCTTTTAGGAAAAAAATAATTGATACCTTTTTTATAGATAATTTTATGATCTAGAATTTTTGTTAAAGGTAATTTTACGATAAAACTTTTTTGAAGATTATCGCGAAAAACCCATTTTTTTTGACCTTTGACCTCGAGTCAAATTTTTCCACGTACCGGAACGATGGAGATTTTTTTTGCCTTGCAAACCATTGCTTTAGCCACGGAAATACTTCTATACTGACAATAGGATATATTGACAGGGTCACACATTTCACGCCCAGGGGTCGGTCAGGGCGACTTTACAGGTAAGCACATTACTTGGTAGACCACAGGTAAAAAGGATAGTACAATTGGGTAAAAAACAAAGGTTAGGGTAATTATATTAAATATTTGCATTTACTGATTTTAGATAATTACATAAATAAAATAATGTTTCGTTGTCTACTTTGAAGAATTTCAGGTAGCCATATTGGCAAGAAAAATTGTTTTTGTATGAGAATTATGAGGAATTGTATTAGGATATTGGTGTGATGATTGTTTATTTCACAGTTATAAAAGATATGATATGGGGAATTTTAAAATGTTATTTTTAATTATATTTTGAACAACTTTACTTACCTTCAGCTTGATGTAAATTTATGTACTTTTAAATGTCTAGATTGACCGGAGTATAAAGAGTCACCGTGTTCAAAAAGGAACACTTTTTAAAATTTTATTTTTGTACGTCATTTATTAATAATGTGTAGAAGCTAGGCTGCGTTCGAGAAGTCGTACTAGGATAATTTTTATACCAAATGCCATCGATAACCCTTAGATGTTCACTGGATATTTCTGTACTGTAGAACAATTTTATCCACGCATGCAGGGCACAAAGGTAAACGGTTAGAGGCCTTTTGGATCTTGGGCAATGAATACTACGGTCAGGTCTGGACTTCCATAAATCCCTTTACTGCTCCAAACAAACTTGTAATCGTTCGTAAACCGTTTCCGAACGAACATTTCGATCCCCAAGCAAACCCTTTAATACAGATCGTTCCAACCTTGTTGTTTTTGTACTAAAATAAAACCGTGCACTTCCGCGTTTCAATCGATTCTAACAGTTTCAAAACAGTCTCACACCGGTACAAACACCGTAGTTCCTAACCTTATATCATCAACGGTATGACAGCTCAGATATTTTTATTAGAAAACTGGATATATTTGGAATCATTTTTAACTCCTAAACATTCTTCGTTAGATACGTCGTTTTGCCGGATTGTTTTTTCTTACAAACACTAATTAACTGTCATATTAAAATAATAGGCGTTCTTACAAGATGCTTTTTTTTAACATTATTAAGTTAATGGTTGCAAATGGACCACCCTGTATAAAAACAACAAAAAATGGAAAATTTTTACTAATAGCAACCATTTTTTTCAAATTATTTGCTTTCAAAATAGCTAAAATCAATTATTGTTTATTAAAATTGGACGTTAATAATAATCGTCAGCCATTTTGAAAAATAGTGGCCATATAGGCTTAGAAACATCAAAATTGGGGTTGCTAAACCTACTACTTTGAACTTTAGTTTTGTAAAATTTCCGGGAAAACCCCTGATTTCCCGTTTTCGTTGATCCTTCGGTGTGTGGGGGACGCAAATTTTAAGCCCCGCCAACGGCGTGGCCATACCTAGATACGGCCCTGATTCTAAAACCTAAAACTTTAACCAAAACATTGCTCACGCCTAATGAAATCTCTGGGGCTTCTACTAAATCTCTCTCGGGTAATCGGCAATCTTCCGAAACCATTTCCTATATTTTTGCTACGATATCGGAGCTGATGCGCTGTTTAAAGTGCTTCACGTATATCGTCTTAAAACTTGCACGACCATGTATTAATTCACACACACATTTTTCTATTGTTCCCAATTAAAGCTAAAAAGTCCCTATACACGATTTTTTTTGCATTGTAAAAAAACATTGTGATACGTCAGCTTTAATCAGTTGTAAATATACAAATAAGTTGACAGATCTACACGTGTTTGTAAAAAAGTACTACTATTTTTTTTTTAAAGAAACGTGAATCTAACTTTTGCCAAGTAATGCAGATACACCCCTTTTGGATTATAATTTAAGAATAAAAAGAAAATTTTACAACATTAATAATGCATTAAGTTTTTTATTACTTTCTCTAGTACAAACCGTGCTCGAATATTTGTAACAATATAATCAGATTATTAATGAACTGAAACAAGTATTTGAACCGTTTATTTCAGTCACAGTTATTTCTTTTTTAATCACATTTGTTTAATTTCAATTAGATTCTGTCTATCGAACCACAAAAATAAATAAAAAAGTTTAGAGAGGTGATGAAATGCAGCACATAACATTATTAAAAATAGTACTTTTTTAAACAAGAAAACGTTATAATTTACTTTTCTAATAGTTTTCTCTAACTACATAAGTCCAAAAAAAAAATTGGTATGTGTGTGTGCTGGGTGTCCGACTAAGATTTTTGTCGTTTTTTTTCCGCTAAACACAAATCTGAAGTCAAAAAATCGAGAAAAGGTGTAATTTCAGCTATTAACGACTTTTTTTAATTTGAAACGTCAATATATTTACAACAATAAAAGAAACTCGAAACTTCATAGAACATAAACCTTGTATTTTTACAAGACCTTTAATTAAGGTTTTGTAAGTCCTTTTTGTCCAAATGCAATATTTTTCGAGTTATAATAAAAAAAACGAATTTTAAGAATTTTCCCAAGATATACCCCTAAAAAAATTAAAACTAATTTTTATTTATTTTAGGATTTTTTTCTGCAAATTTAAATTGATTTTGAATTCAAATGATTACATTTTGGACTGAAATTTTTGGTCAAAATTACATTTTCGTTTATATCTCCTTTATTATTTATCTTACCAAAAA
This sequence comes from Listronotus oregonensis, assembly GCA_019359885.1. Lineage (NCBI taxonomy): Eukaryota > Metazoa > Arthropoda > Insecta > Coleoptera > Curculionidae > Listronotus > Listronotus oregonensis. The sequence goes on from JAHBCN010009650.1 coordinate 7,601, forward strand.
TGTTTATATAACTTTTTATATAGACAATTTGAAAAGCTCCATTTTTTGTTTTATAAAATTTTTTGTATCTTTTAGTAGTAGTAGTGACGGTAAATGTACCGTATCGTTTTTTTGGGTTTTTCTCGATTTCTTGCTGTTCGACCCCAATTTTAACTTCAACCTGTGTTATTTTTATTAAAGAAAGTTTCACTCAGATCTTTTCAGCGATGAAAAATTCATTTTAGAAAGTAAACGTGTTTTGAAACAACAATAATAAACTGAAATAAGTGAGATGTGTCGAATTTGAATTGTAGTGTTAAAAATTGTGTCAATCATGTGGGAAAATGTTGAAGTGGGTGCAGAGACAAAGTTTTAGGTGTCAATCGAGCAAGACCAATGATGCTAAGATATCTCGGATCGAGGTAAGGTACCTCTGCTTTTAATGTTGTACCAACATTTTTTTTCGTTTTGAAAATTGCTTTTAGGCTGTAAACCAGCAATAATTAGAAATCAATTTAAACTAAAGAATTACTAAAGAAAAGTAATATACAGAGCGTCCCAGAATATGTGGGCAAACTTTTTTATTAGGTTTACCTCTACTAAAAGAAGTGAATAAACGAAATAAATCTGCCACACAATCTTGCAGAAATTATTTTTACATTTCCATTTCTACGTACTGCTAATAATAATAAAGTTCGCTTCCTCGACAGGATTTTAAACTCAGCAGGAAGACTGTTATCCTGCTGATCAGTCTGACACGCTCCGAAGTCGTTAGTGACGCTCGCGGATCGCTATTTTCATATTAGACTTATCTCGATGGGAAATCTTGACTTGTATGGTTTAAGGGCTTTCTACAGTTTAACGAGTTAGGAGTAAAGGTGGATTTATACAGTGTGTCCCAAATTGGTGGGGAATGTATAGGGATCTTGGAAACCACGATAGATAGAAAATCGGTTAAATGGGAAAAGTTTTGGACAATTATGTTAGTAACCTAATCCCGTTCACTACATGGTTTTATCCATTCAGGTTTTTGATAAATTTTGAAAAAACCTAAAACATGCATTTTCAAAAATTGGCGTTTTTTTATAAGTGAAAATTTTTCAAATCTGTAAAAACTTCTTCAAGCAACTTTTTTAGAATATGACCGAGTGGTCAATTTTTTTTTTCTACGTTTCGGTTTTTTAGAATCATCATCAACTTTATTTTTTCGTATGGACGCCAAATTGGATTTTACGCAGCCAAATAGGCTTTTATTCTGATTTTAACAATGTATAAAATATTAAATTTAAGAGTACCTATATAACCCTCATTTATTTCAAAAAAAAATATTTTTCAGTTGGCCTTGATTCCGCTAACTTTTTTTGAAACAATAAAATATTAGTAATTGGCAAAAATATGCTAAATAGATATTTTAAGAAATGGGTTTGCGAACATAGCTATAACGTTAAACGTGTTACAACAAAACTACACGTAACAAGTTAATTGAAACAAGTGAAAAAAAAAACAATGAAAAGTGGCTAAATCAATATTCCTACTAAAATAAAGATGTAAAATAACTACCTAAAATTCAAAATGTTGTCCATTTTCTCAACATATTAACGATATTTTTTTAAATAGTCCTAACTACCCTATAAATGGTTGACTTAGGTATGTGGAATTCTCTATCAACATCCCTGGCTGAAGATGTTGGATTTTCTTTAAAATGTTGGTTAACTGTAGCATCTCGTTGTCGATTTTCTTCAACGTACTTCTTAGGTCGTAGTTCTTTAAAACTTCCGAATTTAAGCACATTTGTAACTAGTTTTCGAAAGTATGTTAGTTTATGATGCTGCCTTTCAGAAAAATTGTCGAAATACGTTTGCGCAGCTATATTAACATTTCTATTGCTTTGGAAATAACGTTGCAAAATATCAAGTTTTTTAAATAATTAACCATTTTACAAAGTTGAAAAAATTTTAAAAACGTACCCAAGCTAACTTGATAATAACGCTAGATGACATTTGCCGGAATCAAGGCCAACTAAGAAAATATTTGTTTTTGAAGCGGATGAGGTTATAAACTTCTAAACCATAACATGTTATACATTGTTGAATATGGCGCTGATAATGATTCATCAACTTTATTTTTTCATATGGGCGCTATTACATTTTGTTGTAACACGGTATTAACGTTATAGCTATGTTCGCGAACCCATTTCTGTAAAATATCTGTGTAGCTTATCTATTTTGCCAATTACTAATATTTTATTGTTTATAAAAAAAAGGCGCTCGCCGGAATCAAGGCCAACTGAGAAAATATTTGTTTTTTGAAATAAATGAGGTTATAAACTCTTAAATTATAACATGTTATACATTGTTGAAATCAGAATAAAAAGCACTATTTGGCTGCATAAAAATCCAATATGGCGTCCATATGAAAAAATAAAGTTGATGATGATTCTAAAAATCCGAAACGTAGAAAATAAAAATTGATTACTCGGTCATATTCTACAAAAAAAATTGCTTTGAAGAAGTTTTTACAGATTTGACAAATTTTCACTTATAAAAAAAATATGGCCGATTTTCGAAAATGCATGTTTCAGGTTTTTTCAAAATTTCTCAAAAACCTGAATAGATAAAACCATGTAGTAAACAGGAGTAAGCTATAACATAATTGTCCAAAACTTTCCCCATTTAACCGATTTTCTATCTATCGTGGTTTCCAAGATCCCCATACATTCTCCCACCAATTTGGGACACACTGTATAGACAAATAACATAAAAATAAAATAGTGAATAGAATAGGAAATAAGAGTAGCCAATTAAAAGCCACTAGACAAACGTCATTTTTAAATTATTAGTTTCGCAGTACTATTTCTTACCATACTTTTATTAGCTTGACTTGTATGTATAAGGTTATTTATTTTAAAGTAAACAGGGCTTTATTCTTGAACTTCCCTGTACTTTTTTAAAAAACTAATATAGCCATTTCGTGTATTTTTTTCCGCAGAATTCCATAATCTAATCAGAAAAACATTTGAAACAAAAACAAAAGAGTTACAGCACGAGTGACGTATTTTTTAAATGGAATACCCCGTATATTTTTATATCAATAGATAGAGATTTTTACGAGGAATTCGGTGATATAGGGGTTGCTGGGTTTATTTTCTGTGGTTTTGCTGTAATTGTCTTAAAACTGCATGATACTATAAGGATAGTTTTACGTGAAAAAACCTGGCTGCCACAGGTCACAGGTGCTTATTTGTCAAAGTCAAGAATTTTAAAAATACGTTTATTACTTTTTGAAGTAACTTTAAAATGAGGTTTTCATCAGAAGAGCCGCTTCAAATTATATTATATGCTAAAAATAATATGATATATCTGTTTCTAAACCAAGCAGCAAAATTACAATAAAACAGGAAAAAATTAAAATACAAACACTTATAACAAAAAATTATAATATTACTAATAAATGTTCTATATGACCCCCATTATTTTCAAAACATAATATACATATAACCCCTCCTTAGCCTTTCTAAGCTCGCCGATATTATTTGAGGTTCTTGGTTAAGACGATTAATTTCATTTACAATGTTTTCTCTTATTTCTTTCGTGTTTGTGTTCCCATTTTGGTAAAGGACATTCTTCAAGTGGCCCCATAGAAAAATGTCCAAAATTGTAATATCTGGACTATTAGGTGGTCATTTAATAGCGCCATAACGTCCAATCCACTGATTGTATCGGCGATTGAGATACTGCACAACTTGACGAACAGCATGGAGCGGCGCTCCGTCTTGTTGCCAAATTATCTTGGATACGTTTCTGATGGCAGTTCTTCTAAAATGTCCTCAATATCGTTTTCAAGAAAATTGAGATATCTTTCTCCAGTTAATGATTCCTCTAGAATATTGGCCTGATCAATTCATTGTTAAGCACACCACACCAGACATAAAGAGAAGATTTCCTTGGTATTTATTTATCTCTTGAAATTTCCTGGGATTTCGTCGTGCCCAGCTGTCATATTGCTTCGTTAAACATTCCCGATGTAGTGAACGTAGCTTTATCCGTCCAAAGAATCGTTTGAAACAGGGTAGGATCGTTATCTTGTTTATGGAATAAAATTTGGGAAACAAATTGAAAGCGAAGTTCCTTTTGTTCACGTGTTAAATGCTGCACTGGAAGAACGTGATATGGAAGATACTTAAAATATTTCAGTTTTCTCTGAACCATCGCATAAGTTACTCTTCTTCTTGCAGGGCCATACCTTAAGTCTCTAACTGCGTCAGCAACTTCATGGGATACAAAGTAAAATAATTTAGAATAGCTCGATCCGGTTTCTTTTTCTCTTTGTAGTTCTTTTACTAATATGTAACGATTTTTTTTTCTTCGAATAAAACATTCAGTTTTAAAATCGTTTTTACTGATATATTTCGGTAGAAATTTGCAAAATATCTTCGTTGTGTTTCCCTGGCGTTTTCTTCACATTTATAATTCAGAGTTATAATTTGAAGCCGTTCTTCTGATGAAAACCTCATTATAAAAACTACTCCAAAAAGTAATAAACGTATTTTTAAAATTCTTGACTTTGACAAATAAGCACCTGTGACCTGTGGTAGCCAGGTTTTTTCACGTGAAACTATCCTTATAGTATCATGCAGTTTTTAAACAATTGCAGCAGAACCGCAGGAAATAAACCCAGCAACCCCTATATCACCGAAATCCTCGTGAAAATCTCTATCTATTAATTAAAAAATACGTCACTCCTGCTGTAACTCTTTTTTTTTTGTTTCAAATGTTCTTCTGATAAGATTATTGAATTCTACGGAAAAAAATACACGAAATGGCTATATTTCGTTTTTTTTTAAGTACAGGGAAGTTCAAAAATAAAGCCCTGTTTACTTTAAAATGAATAACCCTGTATATAACAAAGAGTTACAAAAGTATAATTTTTTCCCACATAGATTATTATAGATGTTGATATCGTTGAAAAAGTATAAATTATTCTAGAATATCCATGAAATAATTACGGGATAAGTGGTAGTTAGCGGCAATAAACTAAGGCGAGTTGACAACTATAAAGAAAAATATCCGTCCGAACGGGGAAACTAAATTAGAAAATAACCTTAATCATCTCGTAATAAATTCCCAATCGTACCTAATCAAAGATACTTTTCAGTTTTTATCGTCGACTTGTTATGAAATAACTTGTCGGTAATAAGATACGTAATAATTTATCTTTCGTAATGATTCCTATGATTTATTTATGTGATGAACAGGATGTAAAAATGCGCGTTTTTCTTTGGAATTTGCAAAAATAAGGCAGCATCCGCTTTTTGCCATTTTTAACCTTTATATCATGTTTTTATTAGCTTGATATGTGTATTGAGTGGAAAATTTCCGGAAATATATATTTGACAATTCCACTCATGTTAAATAACCCCATTAGAAAACACAAAAATCGTAGTTTGCTATCGACTAAAAAGGAAGGAACAGAAATGCAACTGGATAAAAAAATCGGATAAATTTCGACTAGGTACGTTACCATGGTAACAATTGCAACTTATTTGATAAAGCGTCCGGTACGTCAGATTGAAAGGTTACCTTGTCAGAAGTAGTTTTTATCATGTCCCGATAGAAAGAAAGAGAAATAGAAAATTGTATTCCTAAAAATAGAAAAAAAGTCAATCATCAATTTGGAATCAATTTGGCATATTTTGCAAAGACCGAAATTTTGATGTAGACAGAAAGCAACCGATTGAAGATTTAGCAAACATACCACTGATGGATTGGGGTTACAATATGAAAAAGAAAAAGGGAGAAGATGATAAGGAGTATGGGACAAGTTCGGAACTATTTAGATGACAATTTCCGCGGTCGTTTGATTGGCCATCGAGGACCCGTGGAATGCCAGCTCGCTCGCCAGATTTGACACCTCTGGATGTTTTTCTATGGGGCTATTTAAAGCAAAAGGTGTACGAAACTGAGCCTGCTTCAATATATATTGGATTTACGACAGAGCATAACAAATTATGTAGAAATATCGATGTTTCTGTGTTTTAAAATGTTCGGCGTGAAATTTCAGACCGACTGTTCTTGTGTCAAGAAGTTTAAGGCAACCATTTTCAGCATCTTCTCAACTGAACTCAACGTATTTATTGGAATTATCAAGTTAAATGTTAATGTATTCAGGTAATTATTAAATGTATCGCCATTTTGTGGTAGGTAAGGGAATTGACTTTATATTTTAGGGTTGTAAAGTAGTCGTGAGGAGCTTTAAAATGATGCGCCACAAGACCACTCTTTTTATTTTTTCCAAGATGGCGCCCAGCAGCCTTCTTGAAATTTTCATCTGTTAATTTTACTCTAAAATATAGTTTCCATGCATCAATTACATTACCTCAAGTTTTAATAAATTGAATTGATCCGTTCAAAAAATAAAGAGAGAAAAGCAAATAATTGGTACCCTACTGCATTTTTCTACATGCATTTCAAAAATTACGTACTACAATGAATGGACCGCTTTTCAGTTCTATGGAAAATATTTTTTGATTTTGAGAAAAAATTTATGGAAATATTAAAAATATATATTCCACAGTAATTTTAAATATATATATTTTTTTTAATTGTAAAAAAATCTATTAAGAACCTTAAAATCAAAACAAAACTTAAATAAATGTATAAATTCTTTTAATAAACACGCTTCGCCGTGTGTGGCAAATACAGGAAAATTAATAGGCAAGCAACGTTTTTGATTTAAAATCGACTTAGATCAAGGCTTAATTTCCTAGAAACTTATCGAGATTATTACAGTTTTTCAGACTATTTAAGAGGTAATCTAATGGAAAGAGAGTAATTTGCATGTAATGACAAAATAATTGAGATGGTATAAACTTGAAAAATTATCCTGATATTGCAATTTCGTTTGTTGCAAATAGATTAATACAGCGAATATTTAATAATTATTTTTTCTAACATGGAAGCAAACACTGATTTTTAAATAATTTTACTTGATTTTTTTTCAACAGAGTCACCGTATTTTTAATCTATAATCTACAGGGCGGATCTGGTTTTTGATGACTTTAAAACATATGTCGGAAAACGCTAAGATACAGGATGATTCATTTATTGGAAATTAGAAAAAAAAGAGTTCAATAATAGTCATAACACCGGCAAAAGACATGGCACACATAAAATGGTTCTGGCTCTTGAACGATTTTTTTTAATTTGAGTATATTATTTCCTAAATCAATAGGAACATCTTAAAAATATTAATTCCAATATAAACGCATAAAAAGAGTGAAATTTCGTCTAAATCAAACCGAATAATATTTTATATATTTGTTTAGAGTTTAAATATTTTGATTTAATTAACATTTATCACTAACAGGATGGACCAGTGTCGAATAAATAATATGGACTATGCCAACTAAAATGTTAATATCGTGATATACTTGTATATATTTTTAAAAATTATACATTTCTGACAGTTTATTAAGGTAAATTTAAGTTTAAATATTTGGGTTTATTGTCCCTAATATACAGGAATATTTGGAATTAAAGTTTTATTTTTGGTTTGTTCCCACAAGATATTTTGTTATAATATAAAGAGGTACATAGTTTAAAATTTGCACATTTTCTGGCAATTTTTTAACAAAGCTATTATAAAATTAAGCTACCCCTAACTAAAATAGTTTTCATGTACATCTACAGGGTGACGTATCTAGGAGGTTTCATTCAACATGTCTCCTGGATAAGTCGTACTTAACAATGAAAATAGAGTTTTCATTGTTAGGTATATTTTTTTTAAACGGAACGCTCTGTATATTTGGCCAAGATTTAACTCTTTTTTCAATTATACATCGAAAATGTAAAAAAAACTATACGTTAATAATTGCTGGTTCTTGAGATAATTAAGTAATTATTAAAGTAACTAAATGATATGGCACACATAATTGGGATTCTGGATCTCAAACGATTTTTTAAAATTTGAGTATGTTGTTTTTTAAGTCAATGGGAATAACTTTTAAATAGAACATTCCTGTGCAGGCCTACAGGGTGGCCCAAAAAATCACCAAGAAGTTAAAGCTTCCCTGTTCCTTGATACTAATTTAAACTCCTAAAAAGCCTGACTTATCATCTGAATCCAACAAAACAAATAATTTACATACTTGATTAGAGTTAAAAAATGTGATTTGCTATTCAACACATACAGGGTGCTTCAGTATCGAAGAAATAATTTCTTAAAATACTTTCAAATATCTATTTCCAGAAATCACTAGCCGTACATTTTTAAACACCCTGTATACTTTAAAGCTAATACCGCTTCGCGACCAAAGTATTTACTTGATTATTCCTTTCTGATGACATATTTCTTTATTTTAGGGTTCCGACCCCCGGGTAGCCACGTGCAGAGGCAAACTCCAAAACCGCCGTTCCAAACTCAACCAGGAAATCAATAAAGAATTGAGACTGAGAGCGGGAGCTGAAAATCTATTTAAAGCGACTACGAATAAAAAATTGAAGGAAACCGTGGCCGTCGAGCTGAGTTTCGTAAATTCTAATCTGCAGTTGCTAAAGGAGCAGTTGGCAGAATTGAATTCGTCGGTGGAATTTATCAGAGTGATAGGTAAGTTTTAGTGATTTACAAGCCAGATTTAGTGTGTCCAGAATTCCATAAATCGTTCGACAGTTGTAAGGGTGCATTTAGATCAGTAGACAAAGATAACAAATTTTGTTATACAGGGTGTCCCAGAATATGTGGGCAATCTTTCGGAATCTAATAAAAAACCACAGTATGTTAAACAAAAACACTATTTTCTTGCAATTTCCACTAATTTATTTATTAATCCTTGACATGTTTCACCACACAATGGCTTCATCAGAAGGTATTTAGGTACTAAAAATACTTTTAACTATATATATATTAATACTTTTACAATACTTTTAAAATAAATTTCCATCAAGCAACAGCCGAATCTGTCAACTAATAAAAAACCTAAAAATATTATGACAAGTTCCCATAAACTTTTTTCCTATGACTATCCCCTACAGCGATACATGCACATAACGGACGCCCCTGAAAAAAGTTTTTTTTTAATAATTTTAAAATACTAGGCGTAATTTAATATTTTTTTAATATTATGGTTACTAGATAAGTCTTCTTAAAATGAACCCATTAAATCAAATTTGGCTTATTTAGTTTGCCAGGGACGGACTAGCTCTGACACAATAATAGCAATTTTTTTAACACCCCGTATGATAAAGACTTAATAATATTATTTTATGTTTTACCTATCTGTTATTGATCTATAATACCTTAGAAACGGAATATGTTATGATAGCAATAATCCCTTTGCAAATACACCTAGGCATTATAAGCGGGCATTATGATAATGCCCGCTTATAATGCCCTAATGCGCTAATATGGAAATTTTATTGCATACCCAAATTTTATTTCTCTCACAATAAAGATCAAGTTTATACAAAAATAATTTTTTTTTTAAACAATACTAAAAATTAAACTTTATTTCCAAAATAAAATTACAATTTGGAAATGTCCCGGAAAATGTAGCTGATCCCACTATAGAATGGTCGGTGTTTTTTGTGATGGTAGCAGCGGTGGTAGCACTAACGCTATTTTGTATAGAAGAAACAGTCCATTAAAGAATTTTCAATAGTCGATCGGAATTAACCTGGGAATTAACTGAATTGGCAATCATTTTGGCTACTTTGTTTTTGGATGAAATACTTTCTTCTATATATCCTTCAGCTACTGAAGAGCTTTTCCATTTCCCATGTTGTTTTAGCGTTTCAAACGAAGCACCTCCCTTTAACAAGTTTGACGAGGGCGACGCAAACAGTGGCCGGTTAGCTTCTGCATTATCCAGTTTTAAAAATTTTGCGATCAATGTTGGGACGCTTCCTATGGTATTTTTTCCAATGGGTTGTACTGTACATCGACCCTTTCTATAGGTAAGAAAGAATCTTCGCTCCTTTATTCCAGCTGGTCTTAATGTTGTGTACTTTTTATTAAATTTAAAGCGCCTAAATCTTCTTCAAGATAGTAAAACTTTTTGAAGTTGAAGTTTTAGTTTCTGGTACCTTTATAACCAAGACTTTTCCCTTATCTTCACGTCATCAATGGTCATTTTGACCAACTCATCTCGTCTTAAACCTCCAAAAACACCCATTACCAATATGACTTTGTGTACCAAGTAGATATCATCAGGACCTTCTTAAAAAATTTTTAAAATATTTGTTCTCCTTCCAAAATTTTGACTTCTTCGGGACGTACCCTTTTCGACTTCTTTAAAAAAGATATTTTGAGACGATGGTATTGCGAAATGTCTATATTTTCATAGACCATCAACGTAGACCTTAGGTGGAATACTTGGTCCAGAGAGTTGGGACTGTATTTTTCCGACTAAAAATAATAAAGTTTGTTAAACATATGTATAAAAATAAAATCAATAACTTATCAGTTCTTGAAATATGCCTTTAAAAACGTTTTCGGTTATTTGAAGAATTGCGTTCGCATCTTTCCAAATACCAAATATGCCATACTCCCGATCATACTGTTGCCTTGATTCAACTGGCAAAAATTTTCGGTCGTTTTTTATGGCCTTTTTCTTATATTTTTGAATTTTTTCCATTTTGAGCAAATCGTTAAATAAAAATGCCAACTGACTAACTGCCAGAAACATCAAAGTCAAACTTAACACCACTCATTATCTACTTACTATACAGGTACAGGTGCAACTTATTTTTTAATTGCGAATAAATAATGTAATTAGTCATTGAAAAACTCTTTTTGGGTAAAACATAAAGCATTAGAGGCACCACGGGCTTTACTGACTATAATGCCCTTTGGGTCGAAATCTAGCCTCGGGCCAGTATTTCGACCTTCAGGCATTATAGTCCCAGTAACGCCCTGATACATAAATAGCTATTTGAATATTTTTAAACCCTTTAAACCAAAAAAATTTTTTCTTGATTTCAGATAAAAAACAACTGTTTACGAGAAATAAAAAACCTGGTTTGGGAACTTTTTACTTTTTCTAAATTTTTCGTCAATAATTAAGGAGACAATTTTGGGTCCATTTTAAAGAAAACTTCATTTGAACGTATACTTTAAAGTCTTAACTTTTGAGATACAGGCTGGTAAAATTTTTGAATAAATAAATTATTATTATCTGTAATAATAATTTTTTATGAACTTTTGGGAATGTACATGTATCAAGAAGCATTTTTTAAGTGTACCACATTTTTTTTATTTCCACCAGTGGCGTTCGTACAGAATTTGATCTGCCTATTTTAGCAAATAAAAAAAGGTGGTACACTAAAAAATGCTTCTTGATACATAGTACATGTATGCCAAAGTTCATTAAAATATTTAAAGTGGTATTACAGATATTAATAATAATTTATTTATTTTTAAAAATGTTACCATCCTGTATCTCAAAAGTTAAGACGTTTAGGACATACGTTCAAATAAAGTTTTCTTCTTAAAATGGACCCAAAAATTACCTTTTTAAATATTGAGGTACAATTAGAACACACCCTGTATAATGTAAAAAAAATTACCAACAATATTTTATTTCTTGTAAACAGTTGATTTTATCGATGTCAATCAAGAGAACATTTTTTAGTTTAAGGTAAAAAAACTATCTAAAAATAATATTATTAAGTCTTTATCATACAGGGTGTTAAAAAATGTATTATTGTTCACAGCTTTTTACCGTCCCTGGCAAAAAATAAGCCAAATTTTTTAAAAAAACGATTTTCAAAAGGGCGTCCTTATGTACCTGTATGTCCGTAGGGAAGGCTGGTAGGAAAAAAATTTATGGAACCTGCCATAATTTGGGTTTTTTATTAGTTCCCAAAAGATTGCCCACATATTCCCCCACACCCTGTTAAAAAGGGATGGAGTACGAATTAGGGGGAAAACCCAAAGGGTCAAGTAAAAACAGTGACTACGTTCATATCTATGTTTTCATGGAATAAAAATTCTCTAGTATTATACCGCTAAAATTGACAACTTTTTAAAAAATTTTTTATTGAACCTTGGTGAAAACCAAAAACCAAATTTTTTTTTCAAACAAAACAGGTCCCCAAATACCCGGAATTTGAATATTGTTTTAAAAGTTTTTAAAGTAAAGCCTTTATTTGGGGTCTTAAATACTATTAGAACAAAAAAAAAATAGAATTTTTACTTCGCATTTTTCGTTTTTTTAGTAAACAAAAAGGTGACAACCAAGAAGGGGGGAAACTGTATCCGGGAAGTACATCAGAAGCTGGTTAGGTAAATTGCCCAGGGGCATAACTGCCAAACCCCCAAAAGGATTTGAATTTTTAAACTAAAAAAATACCCATCTTTATTCGAGGATAATCTGAACCTTTTTTGTTTTACAATTTCTGCTGTATCTCTTAAAATAAAGTGGTGGGGGGTATTCAAGGGTTTCCATAAAAAACACACTGTATTTTCAAAAAGGGTGAGCCGATTTTAAAAAACTGGGGCCAGTTAAAAAGAGTTATTTTTGGGCTATAAATGTTATAATATTTGAAGTTTTGTTAGTTTCACATGTTGCCGCTAGAGGGCTTTTTTCAGAATTCCGACACAAATGGTTAATTTTCTCAACAATATTAAAAGCATTGGTATGGTTTTTTTTTTATAAAAAGTAGCTAAATGATGCCCAAACAAGCTCGCAAAAACCGCATCTCGATGTCTTGTTTTTAACCTAAAATTTAGGTCAAAGAAAATTTTATACGTCAATATCTCAAAAATAGCTACAAGAAATGACATGACATAAATTTTTATACACAAAACCCTTTTAAATTTTAAAGTTATATAATCTTTTACGTCTTAATGAACATTTAAAAGAGTTGTATTTAAAAAAATTTTAAATTTTTCGGGAATTTTTCAAGGTATACCCCTGGAATTCGATTTTTTGATTATAACTCGAAAAGTATTACATTTAGACGTAAATATTACCTAACCTAAATTAAAGGTTGTGTAAAAATACAAAATTTATGTTTTATAAAATTTCTTGTAGCTGTTCTAGTTTTTGAGATATTGACGTTTTAAATTAAAAAAAAAATCTTCATATCTCAAATTCCGCCTTTTCTCGATTGAGGCTGCTTGACGCCAATTTTGACTTCAGAATCGTGTTCAGCAGAAAAAAATTCGCCAGAAAATTTTAGTCCGACACCCAGCACACCCCATTTTTTTGTTTTTGTGTAAATATTTGTTGCGCAAATTCGCTAAACAATACAATGAATCAAAAACTTTCGCCGAAATATAAAAAATGGCTTTTGTTTATTATTTTGACAAGGTAAACGGGCAAATTGAACATAAATAATTGACAGACACGCCTAATAAGCTTTCTTGAAAATTATAGGCTGCGAATAAGTTGAAGAATTTGAACTCGTTATAGAGGAATTTTAACTTATACGTCTAGTTAATTAAATTATTTGTAGAATTTCTCTATACTTTGGTTGGTTTTCTGTGTCAAAAAATATTAGAGATTCCATCGTGGAAATTATTTAAAATTATTTTATTCATTTTATGTGCATTCTTTACTTTAGTAAAAAGTAGGAATTAGACAGTTTTACAAATTAGTGTTAGTAGCGTCGAGAAAACTATCCATTTACATCTAGTCCAGTAAACGAAGTTGTGGATCTGAAGATCAAGTTGGGCCGTCAAATTTTTTTTTAATTTACAGGTATCAATGTGAATCTTGACCTCTGAAAATACCATAGATAGAAAAATGTTCGGAAGGGCCTAAAAATGGCCCTCAAGAGCCCGGAAATCCATTTTTCAACTATTTTGACCGATATCTCCCGAAATATGACACTTACGCAATTAGGGTTTAGACGAAAATGAAGAGCAATTCATTAGCTGCAAAGATGATTCCCATCACTTTTGTCAAAAATTTGATAGTTTTTGAGATAACCGGCGATAGAGGCGCAGCGTATTTTTTGCACCTGCCCCGCTACGTATCTACACTTCTAAGCAGACGGATAAATTTTTAAATTACTCACGTAAAAATGTATATTTTCAATCGATTTTTAAAAAATAAAGAAAGGAACGGTATAATGTCTTGTTATGTTACTATTTTCATTTTTTGTTTCTCTAGAATATTAAAACTCGAGTTAAAATTATTTTTGGGTTTTATTTTTGACCCTCCTATCAATCTGTTCATATTTTTATATAAAGAGTAATTTCACCGAATCCTTTTGGATGATAGGGCTTTGAAAGGTGTTGAATACATTTCGAAGGATTATATAAATATTTTTTGTGTATTTTTATAAACAACGTGGCAGAGAAAGTAATCATCAAAAAAAAAATTGAGTTTTTATTGAGGTGAGAATTTTCTCGATTTTCCAGAAAACTTAAAACGTTGGAAAAAAAAAAGAAGAGTTTCATCGAGAAGAAGACAATTTAAGCTTTTGAATGATGTTCATTGAAAGCCGATATGATCCTTAATTATCCATTAATTACCGACCGACTGACCAAGCATTTTCCAAAACTTAGGAATTCCAAAAAAAACACGTTGTTTATAAAAATACACAAAAAATAATTATTGAATCCTTCGAAATGTATTTAATACCTTCCAACGCCCCAAAAAGGATTCGGTCAAATTACTTTTTATAAAAAAATATGAACAGATTGGTGGGTCAAAATATCAAACAAAAACTAACTTTGACTCGAGTTTTTAATATTCTAGAAAAACAAAAAGTGAAAGATATTAAAGCTACAGGTTCCTTTTTTTATATAAACTTTGAATCGTAAAAAAAATATGCATTTTTTTTGTGATTGGAATTATTTTTGCAGCTAATGAACTGCTCTTCATTTTTGTCTAAACACGAATTTCGTAAGTGTCATATTTCGGGAGATATCGGCTAAAATAGTAAAAAAAAAAGGATTTCCGGGCTGTTGATGGCCATTTTTAGGCCCTCGCAAACATTTTACTATCTATGATATTTTAAGAGGTCAATGTACACATTTATGAAAATATGCAAATAAAAAAAAATGTGACGGCCCGCCCTGAACTTCAGGTTTGGGAACTAATCTGAATTACCGGAAGTTTAAACAATTATTGTTTGAAAAAATACTTTCTTTTCTATAAAATTATTTTATCAGAGAAATGTAAATTAAAACATTTTTCATAAAATCGTATCGAAATAATAACTTTTCAATGGTCATTTTAATGTCAAAAGACAGACGCACGCGTGCCTAAGAGAAAAATGAATCAAAATGTAGCCTTTTACCATGGAAGTTGAACGACAACCTCCATATTTTTTCAGCATCCATATGTTGGCTTTTAAATCTGCAAGAAAGGTCGCAGAACACCGTCTAAAGCAGTGCCGAATGTAACATTGGGAAGTCCAAGTAATTCGGTAATCTTTTTAGGTATAGAACCAATAGTATTTATACCCACTGGTTGTGTAGTGCATTCAAAATTTCTACATGAATGAAAAATCGATTGTGATCGAGACTAGATGGCCGTAGGCTTACATATTTACAAAAAATAACCAAAAAAACTTACTCCTTCTATATTTCCCTCTGATTTTAAAAATAATCTCAAAACATTGATTTTTGTATTGGAAATGGTAACTTTAATAAACGACGTAGCATCCTTTATGCCTCATGTTTTTACTCTGTAAATAAGTCAACTCTTTTCCTCTACAGACTCCAAAAATTCGAACAATTAATTAACACTACTTTCTCTAAATAATAGTTTTTGTCGTCAGCCGGAAATTTTTAATCTCTTTAGAAAATATTTTGGACTCTCTCGGTTTATAACCACTTGAGAAATGTAATAATATTGGTATATTTACTGATGTCCACATTTTTATTGAGATTGTAGTGCTCATTATTAAATAAATACCCCATAAAGTAAAAGGGGCATATTTTAAAAATAGCTCAGATAAATAAGCCAAAATTACTTTTTCTGAAATATTCACCATCTTTTTTTCTGCGCACCAAACCTCACATTTTTCGTAAGCTCTCTAATACAATTTCTTTGATTTCTGAGAAATTAACGTAAGTAAAGCAGCTTTCGCTTCATTTTCAATATTAAATTTTTCAGATTTGTTAGAATTATTCTTGTAATCACACATATTTGGATTTTGATGACTAACCACAACTAAAAAAGGAATCTTCTGATCTTTTTCCTAGCCATAATGTCGATCACTTTGTTTGGCTCCACGATAATATCCCAGTGAACTGAAATCACAGCCAGTGCACTTAGTCTGTTGTCGCTCATCACACTACGTGGTAAAGTTTTTACTCTCTACACTAGCTGTTGTCACAGATCGTTTTCACATCATAGTTTAAACTCAGCTTTTACTGCTGAAAGTAATATTCTGTCATCAAAGTACGGTGCTAAATTCTCCAACTTATTTATTTTATGAATAGAAAGAAAGCCTGGCGGAAGCATCTGGAAACTTGGAAGAATATCTGTATTTAAAATAAATCTGTCTGCTAAATTTTGAATCAAACTATCAAGGCAAGGGATGAAGGCGGCCACGTAATTTGTGGATTGGCGCGCTTCGTCTGCTTTGTTGTAAGTCGTGGAATCTTCAGGTCAGTTTCGAACAGTCTCGATGCCGAGTTGAAAATTTCGTTGAAGATTTTGTCTGCATCTTTTCGGTGATTTCTTAGAGTGCTTAAAACCTCTTTCGCATGTTGCAAGGCCGATACCAGATCAAGAGAGCTTTCTTGTAGAAGCAAAGACAACGGCAAAGTAAGACTGAAAAGTTTCTCACAAACGATAAGACTGACGATAAATTCACTCTTCTCCATGGCTGCCAATAAAGCTGAGGCTGTTGAAGAAATGTTCCGCGTCGTCTTAGAAATCTCTTCCAAACCTATGCAAACCGAGTTGAAGAGTTCGACGAATGTTAAGACACTGTCTTGTCTTTCGATGAATCTCGTTTCGCAAAGGCGGAAGTCTTCTTTTTTTACTCTCTGGCGCATGGACAGAAATCGCATCCAGAAGAGATTTATTTGCGTATGGATGATTTCGAAACATATCCAAGGCAATTCCTAACCATTAAAATCAACATGGTATTAGATAACGCAAGAATTAAGCGATGGCTCGCACAATAAACGTATATCGCATTCGGGTACTGCCGCCTGATTCTAGACTGGACACCACTACTATGACCTGCCATCGTCGCTGCACCATTGAATCCATGCTAGGGTTCATTCCCGGGAATTCTCGGCTCGAGAATTCCCGGGAAATCGTTGGGCTTTGTTCCCGGGAAATCAAGCTCGAGAAAACTCGAGAACTCGAGAAACCACATTTGAGTCTATGAAATTATAAAATAAAACTATTTGCGTTTGCCGTTTGTTTTAAACGCGCGGCGGCGGGGCGACACGTGCCAAAGCGCAGTGGTACCCTTTGATCTCGACGCAGGCGCGCGGCAAGCGCTCTGGCGGCATCGTTTTATACATGATACAATACAGTAGGTAATACACACACGTTCATTCGTGTTTGGACTCTAGCTGAAATCAGACGGTTTACAAAGTTATCCTGAGAGCTGGCACCAATTTTTGGGTAGGTATTTGAGGCAAGCTGAAAACTTGTCATATACTTCTCCTATTAAACCCCAACACGAAACTGCAGACCTGGCTGGTGAGTAGCGAGGCTTAATCAGCCCCTTTATTTTTAATTTTTTTTTCCAAAAATGTATTTGAGGCAATATGCAATTTTTATATGTTGTAGTCTGATTGTTGATTTTTACTTAAACCATTTTTAGCAGAAACTCACATTTTTTTAAATTTTTTTACTCCGAAATTCCGACTAGAAACCTCATGGCTATAGTCAATAGTAACGCGGCAAGTAAGAACGCAAACAGCTGCCGATAAACGTTCTCTCTTACACTACAGCAGCTTGTCTATAGCGCTACTCAGTCGCACATATACATAATTTTTTAGATCACCTGGCATATGGAAAGTCCCACCAAAATGATCTGTATTTTTAAGAATCTTATTTTTTAGTTATAAATAATACCCTATTAAAATTTCAAGTTGCCTCAAATACATTTTTTATATTTTTTGCAAAACATTTTTGCACGCGCTTGGCAAGGTTAAAACCCCGACAAAATCGTCTGGCTGATTTTTTTTAAATTCTTTAAACATTCAACTACAACATATAAAAATTGCATATTGCCTCAAATACATTTTGGGGAAAAAAAAATAAATTTAGGGGTTGATTTAGCCCCGCTACTCACCAGCCAGGTCTGCAGTACCGAGGTGGTGTTTAATAGGAGAAGTATATGACAAGTTTTCAGCTTGTCTCAAATACCTATCCAAAAATTGTTGCCAGCTCTCGGGCTAAGTGTAGTACATGCAATTTGTAAATTTCTCGACAACCCGAGAAGACCCGAGAAATAAGCCTCGAGAATTCTCGAGACCCAAGAAATTGATAAGCTCGAGAAATCATGAACCCTAATCCATGCCCAACGCACTTGGCCATATCAAGGCCTAGCTCATCGCGGCGCTTCAATATGACTTTGGTAACGTTTTCAGAAGACTGGTCGTGAATCGGGAGGAATTCTACAAAATCTTCGCGTATTATCGGAGTTTGCGAATCCTTCACTGAATCTATATATCTAATACTAAATTTTCTCTCTGTTAGATACGTTTGCATAAATGTAAACAAAATTTATACGAATTTCGGGGGGAGGGGCTTTAGCCCCTCGAGCCCCCCCTGCCTACGTGCTTGAATGGCGCCACAAAAAAAAACTGTACAGATTTATTTACAGCTTTGGTTACTTCAGTTACTGGACTATATTGTTCGTAGATTCCCCGTAAACGCCTGTTAACTTTGACAGTTTGTTTCTTGGCAACCAATCGACCTATTGATAATTTCGGCATATCAAAAGTAGCGTCAAGAAATTTCAAGCCATTTCTCAGTAAATTTAATCTTTAATCTATCGACTGCTGTCTATAAAGTTCTAGTAATTCTTTATTGTGCCGTTTTTGCTATAGGACCCTTAATAATTAATGCGTGTTGTTAACAGGCACCTTATTTTTATTTCGGAAAGATAATTTATATATATTTACATACCTACCTATAAATATCTAAATAATAATTTCAACTGGAATTCCGTTCTCATAGCAGATTTTCTTTAAAAATTATATAACTATTCAAGATATCGACGCTCAACGTGAATACCTGAAGAAGAAATGCATGCGGCTTAATTATGCTCGGATCTCATTGGACTTAATGTAGGTCAAGTTAATATAGCCGCCGGGACGACTAGGCGGACCGAGATTGGCAATTATTTCTCCTATTTCGTTTCGAAGATTGTAATTTAGGCGTTCTAGAACATTTTAACCAAATCATTGTATGTTTAAAAAAAATGCTTTTATTGTCATTAATATTCCAAAGGGACATAGACAACGTCATTGTAGAAAGTAAACAGATAAAAATAATGTAAAAAAAAAATCCTAAAAAAACTAAATAAGCTAAATATAATTTAATGGGTTCATTTTAAGAAGACTTATCTAGTTACCATCATAATAAAAAAATATTAAATTACGCCTAATATTTTAAGAGTTAATTAAACAAAAACGATTTCCAGGGGCGTCCGTTATGTGCCTGTATCTCCGTAGGGGAGGGTCATAGGAAAAAAGTTTATGGAAACTTGTCATAATATTTTTAGGTTTTCTATTAGATTCGGAGAGATTTCCCACACATTCTGGGTCATCCTGTATATAAGAAGGGCTCCACGACGCAAAAACTTTATACGACAATTATTTAAATCTTTTTTTTAATGTACAATGAAGACGAATTCAAAGAAGTTCGAAACAATTTTGTTAATTAAAAATTGTCTAACTTAACTTTAAGTTAAATTTTTAACAAAAATAAGTTCTTTGAAGTATTCTGAATACACCATAATTTTTAAAAAGTATTTAGTGTAACGTACTTGGTTTTGACGCTTAGCGCGCAACCAAAAATGTCGCGCGACGCACACAGGCGAAAATCGGGGAAAAGCCGGCCATAAATAGTAGTAGTGCTGATATGAATCACAAACATGTTTAATCGTAAGAAAATGTTAAAACTAAGATAACACGTTCATTTAAACATTTTTTAAAGCCCCCCCTCCCCTTGGGTTCATTTACTGCATTACATAAGCACTGTGTAAGTACCTATTTCCTTAAAAAAATAAAACTCTATGAAAAATGTTACTATTATTATTAGACTGTTATTATTTTAACAATTTAAGCAGTTAAGAGTTTAAAATTCATAATAAGAGCGTTTATTTCGGCTCGAATTGAAGTTGGATTGAGGCACTTAACAGAGAGAGAGAGGTAAACCATTTTAACAGAATTGTAGGATTGAGATAGTAATATATTTAAGTATGTAAAGTATATACAGACCTCACTTAACAATAACTTTGTAATAATAATAAAGCCTAACCTATCTTAATAATTAAAATCATCAGCAGAAACTGTTGGTTCATCAAAAAATGCCAAAACTTTTGAAGGGTACTGTTTAAGCTTTTTAGCAGATGATTTTTTCATATTGGAGATTAAAGGATCAGAAGATGTTAAAAGATTACAAAATATATCCTCCATGTTTTGTTTTCTTGAAAACTTCCGTGCATGAAATTCTCTGAATCTTTTAATATCTTTGTTTCTTGATTCCTGGGCTCCCTCGCCAAGTTTCCCAATTGGAACCATAAAATATGATATTATATCAGAACTGTGCATTAAGATTTTATGGACGGAAGTTGGCATATTGTACCACGGATACAATTCTACAAATTTTCTGGCCGTCTCATGACAGTAGTCCTTAAAACTATCAATTTTTATATGAAAGCCACTAGAAATTGTTAATAAAATTACTCTGAATCTAAATATCAAATCTTGATCAATGCCTGTAATTTCCGAAGATTTAGCAGCATTCTCAAAAAAACGGCGAGCAGTGTTGCCGTCATTAGTACTTTCAAAACCAGGTTTTGGTCCATCAACGAATAGTCCCATTTCTTTAAAAAATAAGTCTTGGATTCGTTTTTTGGCATTTGCAATTTTTCTTTGTTTTCCTGGCCTCGCGCTTGCCATTGCTTAAATTCCATCTTATAAGATAGATGCAGCAAACACTCAAAAAAACGAATCCAAGCATGTAAAGATGACAAACCAAATTGATATCTAGATTCGTCAGTAATTTCCTGTTTTAAAATCTTCTCGATATTGTTAAAATCTTTGGATGTTAGATTACACAAATAGCATCTCTGAGTTGAAGTATTTTCAGTTACAGCATTATACAATGTGCCATCTATCATTGTAAAATATAAAATGTATTTTAAAAATACATCGTTTCCTTGAATATCAAGCTTTGTTGGTTGCAAATCTGAAATTTGTTGGTCGAAATATTGCTTTTCTCTCACTGATAGCTCTGTTGTTTCGTGCCTAAACTGGACTCTAAGAGGTCTACAGAATCGTGTGGAGGAAGGTCTGGGATTTTCCCAGATTACAAACTTATCTTTTGATTTCGGGTCCCCGTTAATGAGCTGGATTGGCACCATTGATGTTAAAAAGATATTAGCATCTGAAATATTGGACTCTACAAACTGCTGTTTGTATTGAGTCACTCCAGAACTCCCGTCACACCCCCATTTGCAAATTAAATGTAAATTATTATAATTTTCTTGGTTTAAAGAATTTAAAACTTTTTTTAGGGACTCAAATAACCTTAAAGATGTATGATCCAGCAAACTTTGAAGAGGCACTTCAGCTACATCTTCAGAAATGTTTAGGTTTTCTGGGTAGCATCTTTTTTTCGCGGCATTTACGGACTCATAATTAGGATAAAGAGTTGACTTATGGCTTTTTGCCGAATTTCTTATTAGATTATATTGAAATTTTGTCAATTTAGCCTCTACGATAAGGCTTGGTCCGCTGCAAATGGTATTTCACATTCTTTTTGAAGAGATTTTTTATATTTTGATGCACGGGTTGGTGTTGAGAATACAACATTATTTAACACATCTGCTTCATCCAGTTTACCTTCGGACCTAAACTTCATTTGAGCAGTAAATGTTAGTTCTTCCGGGCTTCGATCTGCTCGCAACGGTTCAGTTCTTCTTCTTTTTGATCATTCACTCAAATCTAAAAATCCAGTGAATGGCCTCCCTCTGCTCGATAAAGTTGTATCCTGCATTTCGGCTGGTTGAGCTTCATTCATTGACGAAGAAAACTCCAACTCAATATTTGACCAATCTCGATGTTTATTTTCAAATGCAGTTTTATTTCTTGATGCTGTTGACCATTTTGTGTCATATTTCTCGATGAAATTTATATAAGACTTTTGAAGACTCTTCTGACAAGCGTTCAACTCGCATGGTAGAGGTCACTTTTTCTGCCAAATAACGACACTGCTCCATTCTTTCCTTGGACTGACAAATTCTTAACCAATTGACAAGTTGGCTTCTTTTAAACAAAGCAGATTTTGTTGCAAACCCTGAAAAAATAAGTTGTAATTTTGTTAATTATTTTAACTAGCAATAGCCTATGTTCATCGGGGATAATTTAGGATTCTAATGGTAAAAGAATTTTTTAAATCGATCCAGTAGTTTCGGAGCCTATTCAATTCAAACAAACAATCAAATATTCCCTCTTTATAATATTTGTACAGATTATATTTTGCAATCAATGGTACTTCAAATTACATTAGAAAAATCTTCCAAAATTGAGACCGTCTTGAAGAAGTGAATGTTAATTCTAAAAAACTACATTATCTATAGCTGTTTGGATTATAATTTATATTTTGAAACTACATGAATGATTGTTAAAACTGTTTCTTTAATTCTTAGTTCAATGTAATTAAAAACAATATATTTTAATAAATTTCGCCATTTAAAATTTCCCATATTGAATTTTCTTTAATTTTTTTATCTCTATTTAATTTTCTATAAAATAATGTTTTATTTTATAAAAATTGATTTATTCTTTAAGTTAGTAGAAGAAAATTATTTGTTGCGTTTGGGACCTACATTTTATACGAATTTGGACCCAGACCATAAATCTTTAAAAATATTTTCTCGTCAAGATCGCAAATTATCGCAGCAACTTAAGATGGGATCTTACAAAGGACTTATTAAACAATAATTTAAAGCTAATTTAAATGCGGGAAATTACGGGAAATCATACTTTTACTTTAACAAAAGTGAAAAAAACACCAGTATAAAAAAACGTAAAGAAATATTTTAAATAAATATTATTTTTAATATTCTACTTACCACCAGCAATAGGCTCCATAGTTACTTTACAAAATTTTCACCCACACTTTGCCGAAAAACTGAATATAAATTACTAATTTTCACAGGCGCTTTTGAATCACAATGAAATAGTCTCCACGAACATCAGCTTTCAACTAAAATATTTCTGCAAGTGACAAGAAAAAGGGTGATTGTTTATTATACCCAGGTAACTAGATAATGAAATTATACTCAGAATAGGCCTTAATTGCGAAGTTGGTATTTCCGATTTATGGCCGGGTTTTCCCCGAATTTCGCTTGTGTGCGACGGCCCATTTTTATCGTTAAATTAAACTTATAAATAATGGAGATAGAACTCCGGTAGTTGAAACTTTTTTATTGGAAATTTCCTCCTCTTTAAGAATCTTTTTTGCAATTTCCGCTATGTCTTATGGTTCTTGAGTTGTCATTAAAAATCGAAATGGATTTTTTTTCGTTTTCTGTTAATAACAATAATTGCAATTTTTATGGGCAGAAAAAATCCTTAAAACGCCCATCTCAGATTTGCATTCTGCATCGAATGATCTATCGCTCCTATTTTTTGAAGCCTTTTAACTATTTTTCGCAGAAAACCCAATTTTCGGCTAGGCTATTGTATGTTTATAAACTTGAACAAAATGCAGTATTTATTATTGTAGAAGATATACATTCCCTTAAATAAAGGGTTAACATTATTTTAATATCGGTGGTATAGTCTGTCTCAAAGTATATCGGTATGGCTTTTGACGGACCATACCCCAATAAACCTTTAACGATTTTATTACCAATTCTTATTGGGTAAACCCATTCGTTCATAAGGGCAGGGGTGGGCCAGGTATTTCTTGAGTATTAACCATTAGGCTTATAAATATTTTGGCTAATATTTTAGTGGCAGTGTTGAATAACCGTTTTTACTGTGCGTTTCGAAAAAGTCTTTACGAGAATATAACTATGTCGCGTCGAAATCATTTGTCAAACAGGTTGTGAAATATGTGTATGAAACTTCAATCAGTAGTGGTCTAATTAAACAAGAAGCTTTAAAAGAAACCTGTCTACTTACCAAAACTCCAATATCATCGATAAGGGATATAATTATTAGTGAAGAATTGAACAAAAGAAAAAAACGTAGTGATTTTCAATCTCACCGTATAGACAATAGTGATCAGGACCTGATAAGAAGGAAAATATATTGTCTTTATGAAAGCAGAGTTATTCCTACCTTGGATAAACTGAAAGAGAAGCTAGACGAAGACGAAACCAATATAAATATTAGCCGTGCCACCCTACATAGAGTTGTTTGTAAAATGGGATTTAAATACCGCAAAATAGACAAAAGACAAGTAGTAATGGAATCGCACAGATTACGCACTTGGAGATTTAATTACCCTCAAGTAATTAAAAGATATACGTTAGAAAACAAATCCATAATTTACCTTGATGAAACATGATTCGATACACACGACACAGTATCCAAAGGATGGGTTGATTCCAGTCAAAACTGTCAGACGAAAGCACCTTCAAATAATGGAAAACGCATTACCATAATACACGCTGGTTCAGAAGACGGATTTGTCCCAAACTGCTTGCTGTTGCCTGCAAAAAATATTAAGGATTCTAGCTTGGATTATCATGAGGATAGAAGTGCAGAACTTTTTGAAAACTGGTTTCAAAATTATCTTTTAAAAAATATTTCAAACAACAGTATTATTGTCATGGATAACTAGCTACCACAGCCGTCTGCTACACAAAGCACCAGCTTTATCAAGTTCAAAAACTGAAATTCAGGAATATTTGTTAGAAAATGATATTTATTTTGAATTCAGTTACAAAAAAACGCAACTTTTGGAAGCCCTAAATTCAAATTCAATTAAAAAACAATCTGTATGTGATAATTTATTATAAATAAAAGACCTTATCTTCACTAAAACTTTTAGTGAAGATAAGATCTTTTATTTATAGTAGATATGAATCGACTTCAGCCTGGAGACGAACTCAAAAAATGTGATAATTTGGCTGAACAGGATGGGCATACTGTCTTACGGCTTCCTCCGTGTCACTGTATGTTTAATCCCATAGAGCATTGGTGGAACCAAGTTAAATCAAACATCACGGTATACTTTGAGACAGACTATCCTGGTCTCCAATATTTTAGAGGGTCAGCCAGATACAGCAGGATGCTTGCAACACCGTTCACCTCTCTGGGTTATAAAAAATTTCCGGAAACGATGTTCGAGGCGCGGCCCGATTGTGCCATCGCACAACTCATCTCCGATCTTTACAAACGGACTTTCAAGGTCTTTCTTACTACGATTACTAAATTATTACGCGAATTTAAATTTAGAAACCCACGCTAAAAGAAATATTTGCGAAGCAATCATTCAAATCCTACGTACGATAAATTGTAATTTGTAAACAAACACAATTTTTTTATTTCGGATTATTCGATAAAAGTCGATTTACATAAAAGAGAATGTTAGTGAAATTTACGATGAAAAATTATCTTCATTGGTAGCAAAGATTTATATGGAATGTTTTGAGAAACACCCAATTAAAACTGCATTAATTAAACCTAAAATATGTTGACGATTTTTTTATTAAATGAAGAGGCAATGACGGAGAACTCGATTGTTTCCTAAAACATCCAATTGCCTGATATGTTTTTAGAACATAAAGTTCAAAAGTATATCAAAATTTTAGAACAAATTTGACCCATAAGAACCTATATAATTTATGATTTCCCTAATAAACTTAACGTTTTCGTTATCGCTGTCGTTGGCAACTTAAACTTAACGCACTTACGGCCGGGTGATGATGGCGTTGTTAAAGTTGCAAGCAATTGTTAAAAGTTAACAACGGTTTAGAATGTTTAACAAATAGTTATTTACATTACAAGATGCGAAAGTTTACTTTTTGGTGTTTAAATAACCGAGGCGAAGCCGAGGCTATTTAAAACCTCCGAACACTTGAAAGGCCTTTCGCATCGTGTAATGTATTATATTTTTTCTGCTACTGTTTTATGTATCGAATAATTTAATAATCATTAACATCATGTTTTAATAGAAATATCAGAGATTTTGAAATTTTACCTGTTAAAAAATTTAAACCCTAGCAACACATTTATTTTTACATTGTCTGTCATCAGCACTTGCCAGATTTTGAAGTATTGTTAATTTAATATAAATCCATTCCCATTTTAAAATGTTAAATGAATATGAAAATGGCATCCAAAAAAGGGAACTGACCTTGCGTGCCTCACTTCTGCCAGACAAATCTAAAGAGAGGGACCATCAAACATATAAATCGTTTTCTGAATGGCTTGCTACAAAAAATGTGGGGCGGATTGACGAGAATGTGATGTTGGCGTATTTTCAAGAAAAATCCGAGTCTTTATCACCACCAACCCTCTGGTCTGTATATTCCCTGCTCAAGTTTAAAAATTTCCGTAAACAAAAATCAAGATATTTCGGAGTTCAAGAAACTAGTTGCTTTTATTAAAAGGAAAAAAAGATGGTTATGAGGCAAAAAAAAATCAAAAATTTTTTAAAAAGAAGAAATCATAAAGTTTTTTCTTAACGCGCCTGATCAAA
>JAHBCN010009650.1:34414-57432 GCA_019359885.1 Listronotus oregonensis
ATATGAAGCCCAAAGATATATCAACGTTGGCAACAAACTTAACGCGCCTTATGTAACAAGATAAAGACGCTGCCGATATTTTCCCTTAAAAACTGCTTTTTGATTTTCTTCTCCCTTTAAAAACTGCGTTTTGAAACAAATTTAATACTACTATAAAAAATTAATAACAAGTATTTTAAAGAGGATTTTGATTAGTTTTTTTTTTCAAAAAAATTATGAAAAACGAAAGGGGATAAAAAATTAATCAAAAAAAAGAGAAAAACTCAGATAGTTTTAAATTTTTAATCCTTATCTTTCTTTGGCAATCACACATTTTTCGTTTTCACTTTCTACTTGTTTGCCGTACTCTGTTCTGTGCCTTAAAAATTGTTAGTAGGTTTTTTAAAACAAAATTTTCATTTTTTTTCCCCAAATTTTCCTAATATTGTTTAAGGAGGTCTCAAATTTTGTAATTTGATTTTTTTTGAATCTTTTCCCTTGCTAAATTTTTTGGGGTGACAACTTTGTTAGGGACTTTTTGAAACTTTGGTATACTAAAATTTTCAATTTTGCACACAAATTTAAATTTTCCCTAAATCCCAGAAAAATACGTTCCGTTATGCCAATGAAAATGTATAAAAGAAGGAAGATCTGTAAAGTTGCGTTTTGATTTTCCAAGAAAATAAAATTTAACTGCGTTTTGTTTTTCCACTTAAGAACTGATAACTGCGGTTGTCTAACTTGTTGAAAAACTAAGTTTAAGTTAAATTTTTAACGGAAATAAATTCTTTAAAGTGTTCTAAATACACAATAATTTTTTAAAATTTTTTAATTATTATTTAATACCCTAAAAAAATATTTAGTGTGACGTTCTCGATTTTGTCGCCGAGCGCGCAACCATATATGTCGCGCAGAGGCCCATTTTCAGTGGTAAATTAAAACTATAAATAATAGAGATAGAAGTTCGGGAATTGGGACTTTTTTATCGAAAATTTCCGCCTCTTCAAGCATCTTTTTTGTAATTTCCGCTATCCCTTATGGTTTTTGAGTTATCATCAAAAATCGAAATGGCTTTGTTTTTTCGGTATTGCTCAGATTTTTTGAAGCCTCTTAACTATTTTTCACAGAAAACACACTTTTCGTCTAGACTACATGTAGTTCAAACTTGGCCGAGTTTTGTATCTTGTGACGTTGTTCGTTCGCTAACCATCAATAAGATTGCTTTTTTTAGTCACACTTTGGTCATAAACTGCTCAGTAAAAAGGTATTTACAGTCCATAAATAACTGAATGTTTTCTTTACAGCACCAATGCAGTGATGCCAATGATTCCCCTGGGTCTAAAAGAAACAAAAGACATCGACTTCAGGGACCCGTTCAAGGACTTTATTCTGGAACATTACAGCGAAGATGCCAACAAATACGAAGACGCCATTGCTGACTTTATGGATACGAGGCAGGCGATCAGGACACCTTTACGGGATTCTTCAGGGATAGGTACGAGTGTAAATTGACAGACAAGTAATAATAGCTATTTATGTATCAAGGGCGTTACTGGGACTATAATGCCCTGAAGGTCGAAATAGCCCGAGGCTAGATTTCGACCTGATGGGCATTATAGTCCAGTAAAGCCCGTGGTGCATACAATGCTTTATGTTTTACCCAAAAAAGAGTTTTTCAATGACTAATTACATTATTTATTCGCAATATAAAAAATAAGTTGCACCTGTACCTGTATACGTAAGTAGATAATGACTGGTGTTAAGTTTGACTTTGATGTTTCTGTCAGTTAGTCAGTTGGCATTTTTTATTTAACGATTTGCTTAAAATGGAAGAAATTCCACAAAATATAAGAGAAAAGGCCATAAAAGCGACCGAAAATCTTTGCCAGTTAAATCAAGGCAACAGTATGATCGGGAGTATGGCATATTTGGTATTTGGAAAGATGCGAACGCAATTTTCAAATAACCGAAAACGTTTTAATGGCATATTTCCAGGAACTGGTAAGTTATTGATTTTATTTTAATACATATGTTTAACAAACTTTATTATTTTTAGTCGGAAAAATACAGTCCGAACTCTCTCTGGACCAAGTATTCCACCCTAAGGTCTACATTGATGGTCTATGAAAATATAGACATTTCGCAATACCATCGTCTCATATCTTTTTTAAAAGTTAAGTCGAAAGGATAAGTCCCGAAGAAGTCTAAAGTTTTGGAAGGAGAACAAATATTAAAATTTATTAAGAAGGCTCCTGATGATATCTACTTGGTACACAAAGTCATATTGGTAATGGGTGTTTTTGGAGGTTTAAGACGAGATGAGTTGGTCAAAATGACCATTGATCACATTGAAGATAGAGGAACAGTCTTGGTTATAAAGGTACCAGAAACTAAAACTTCAACTTCAAAAAGTTTTACTATCATTGAAGAAGATTTAGGCGCTTTAAATTTAATAAAAAAGTACACAACATTAAGACCAGCTGGAATAAAGGGCGAAGATTCTTTCTTACCTATAGAAAGGGTCGATGTACAGTACAACCCATTGGAAAAAATACCATAGGAAGCGTCCCAACATTGATCGCAAAATTTTTAAAACTGGATAATGCAGAAGCTTACACCGGCCACTGTTTGCGTCGCACATCGTCAACTTTACTTGTTGAGGCAGGTGCTTGTTTGAAACGCTAAAACAACATGGGAAATGGAAAAGCTCTTTCAGTAGCTGAAGGATATATAGAAGAAAGTATTTCATCCAAAAACCAAGTAGCCAAAATGATTGCCAATTCAGTTAATTCCGAGGTTAATTCCGTATCGACTATTGAAAATTCTTTAATGGACTGTTCTTCTATACAAAATAGCGTTAGTGCTACCACCGCTGCTACCATCACAAAAAACACCGACCATTCTATAGTGGGATCAGCTACATTTTCCGGGACATTTCAAAATTGTAATTTTTATTTTGGAAATAAAGTTTAATTTTTAGTATTGTTTAAAGAAAAAATTATTTTTTGTATAAATAAACTTGATCTTTATTGTGAGAGAAATAGAATTGGATAAGCAATAAAATTTCCATATTAGCGCATTAGGGCATTATAAGCGGGCATTATCATAATGCCCACTTATAATGCCCTAGGTGTGATAGCAGGTATTATTGCTATCATAACATTTCCGTTTCTAAGTTATTATAGATCAATAATAGATAGGTAAAACATAAATATATTAATTTTCCAGTAGGGCTTTTGCTATCAAAGATAAACCATATTTTTTATTATTTCAGCACTTCTTTTTCGATATTACAATCAGCTGTATTATGTAGAAAGAAGATTTTTCCCGCCGGACAGATCGTTAGGAATATATTTTGAGTGGTTCGATTCTCTAACAGGTAATTAGGTAGTTATATCTGCAATAAAGCTTGAAAACACGATTTTTAATTGCTTTTTGCATTACTCAGTCTTAAAAATGCCACAAATTTGCTAATTTAAAGAACTTTATATTTTGATCAATAACAAAATTACTAATGATGGACACTTAATTTGAAAGAGACTGTATAATTATATGTATATGTATGGATAAGTTTCTAAATTGATTTCTTGTATTTTTTAGGTGTTCCTTCATGCCAAAGAACTGTCGCTTTCGAAAAAGCGTGTGTGTTGTTTAATATGGGTGCCATCTATACACAAATTGGCGCGAAACAGGATCGATCCACAGCCAAGGGGTTGGACGCTGCTGTAGATAATTTTTTAAGAGCAGCTGGTACATTTAGGTAACAATTATAAATAAATAAATCAATCTGTAATTTAAACAGTGAACAAAAGAGATATCTAGTTAATTATCGGATAATTCCCTATAATAATTACCGTCAATAACATTTGTGTTTTTATATTTTGGTAAAACGCATTTAGCTATAGTCTGTCTCAAAGTCGCTATGGCTTTTGACGGACAATACCCCAATAAACCTTTAACGATTTTATTACCTATTGTTATTGGGTAAACCCATTATTTCATAATGGCAGGGGTGGGCCAGGTATTTCTTGAGTATTGACTATTAGGTATATAAATATTTTGGCTAATATTTTAGTGGCAGTGTTGAATAACCGTTTTTACTGCGCGTTTCAAAAAAGTTGTTTTACGAGAATATAACTATGTCGCGTCGAAATCATTTGTCATTAGATGCAAAACAGGTTGTGAAAAATGTGTATGAAACTTTAATCAGAAGAAGACTATTTAAACAAGAAGCTTTAAAAGAAACCTGTCTACTTACAAAAACTCCAATATCATCGATAAGGGATATTATTATTAGTGAAGAATTGAACAAAAGAAAAAAACGTAGTGATTTTCAATCTCACCGTATAGACAATAGTCCTAATAGGAAGGAAAATATATTGTCTTTATGAAAGCGGAGTTGTTCCTACCTGGATAAAGTGAAAAGGAAGCTAGACGAAGACGCAACCAATATAAATATTAGTCGTGCCACCCTCTATAGAGTTGTTTGTAATTAAAAAAAATAGACAAAAGACAAGTAGTAATGGAATCGCACAGATTGCGCACTTGGAGATCTAATTACCTTCAAGAAATTAAAAGATATAGGTTGGAAAACAGATCCATAATTTACCTTGATGAAATATGGGTTTAGTTACAAAAAAGCGCAACTTTTAAAAGTCCTAAATTCATATGCAATTAAAAAACAATATGTATGTGATAATTTGGCTGAACAGGCTGGGCATACTGTCTTACGTCATCCTCCGTATCACTGTATGTAAGAGCATTTGTGGAACCAAATAAAATCAAAGATCAGAGCAAAAAATGTTACAGCTACTTTAAATACCAGTGTTATAAATTTGATAACAAATGTAATTACTAACATACCAGTTGACACTTGGAAAAATCCAGTACAGCACATTAAAAAAAATGTTCTGTCCTTTAATACCTACAGATCCGAAGTTTTATTGTTGTCGACAGGTATAATCCATAAATGAAGGCAAAAGCTAATACGGTATACTTTGAGACAAACTATACCTGATTCCATATTGGGTGCTAAAGAATCAATTGATATTAAAAAATAAACTGTATTCATCCGCATTCGAAAAATTCAGAATGCTGAGGACCACTAAGGAAATGAGTATCGTCTTAAATATTCCAAAGAAAAATATTACAACATATTTATTTAAAAAAATGAATTAGGTTTTTTATGGGTTAGATAAATTAAAAGAGATATAACTTTTTAACACATAAAATATCCGATCAAAATGCCTTAATTAAACTATTATTAAATACGTTTTTGTATATTTTTAGATATATTCACGAGAACTTTACAAATGCTCCTTCAATGGACTTGGGACCTGAAATTTTAGAAATGCTCGTTCAGCTTATGTTGGTAAGATACTGTTACAGATTTTAGTTAGTGTTTAGTTATTAGAAATATAAAAGGTTAGAATTATTTTATTTAGGTTAATAATTTATTTAAAATAGGTTACCTTAGTTTTTCCCTTTTTCGACGGTCATTGCGGATTATCCTGAGGGCGCTGGAGACATCCTTTTTACACTTTTCTTACATCCTGTAGTAAAAGAATCCTTTCAGCTAATTCACGACTTTTCCAGACTTGGTAATTGTCTCGAAAGTTGCCTCCTTTCCGATTTTGACCAAATTTGGTATACGGGGGTTTTTTGGGGCGCTGATTACGAATCTGCAAACGTTTCGTTTTCGAGATATTCATCATCACAGTTGAAAACCAAACTAACCTTATTTACACTATTTCTCCTTCTTTTTGCACAGAATTCTTTGATTTTTACACCAAATTGGTACACAATATTTCACAAACACCTTTTAAAAACTTGTTTTTATATTAATTTTACATTTTTTTCCCATTTAATTGCAAACCTCCACTTTCACACGCCGCAACGTGTAGGCAACCATGTATACACTAGCCTTTTTGTAAACAAATGTGGCTGCTGCCTTTGAACTTGAAAGTTCGCAATTTAATGGAAAAAGGTGTAAAATAAATAAAAATACAAGGTTTTAAAAGGTGTTTATAAAATATTGTGTGCCACTTTAGTGTAACAATCAAGAATTCTGTACAAAAAAAAGGGGGGAAAATAGTGAAAATTAGGTTAGTTTGATTTTTAACTTTGATTATGAATATCTCGTAAACGAAACGTTGCCAAATTTTTGCAGATTCGTAATCAGCGCCCCAAAACCCCGTATACAATTTGGTCAAAATCGGAGAGGAGGAACTTCGAGACAATTACCACACACTTTTCCATTCTTTTCCACTTCACTATAAAAAGCGCGAGGAAAATCCGCACGGGCCAGTTTAGTTTTGTATTCCGACGGAATAAGAAGTTGACAGACAGTTAAAGGTTAAACAGTTGTCATTATTACGTTACGTTAAAGTATTACCATAGAAACGTTTGTAAACCAGATATCCAATAAAAAGGTGTAAAACCAGGATCCGTGTTTTTATACGGGGTGTCCCGGAACAATACTTTTCATAAATTTTCCCTTAGTTTTTTTTTAATTTATTTTTTATTTATTATATTCAGTGGACTAAGTTTTCAATTTTTATTAGGCACAAGCTAGAGAATGTCTCCTAGAAAAACTGCAGCTTCAGTCGGAAGATAAGAGATCGATAGATATATGTTTAGATCTAGCACAAGAGGCGGCAGAATTGGCGGAATGTTACGCTCATGTCCACGAGCTCATTTCTCACGAGTCCGTGCACGATTATGTAGCGTACAGGTAAGAAATGCATAAAGAAATTCAGTGGTGGCTCTAGAATTTTTAAGATTTTTTTTGAATTATTTATTACTTGTACAGGGTGGTGCGTCGTCGAGCGGAACATAGGAAATCCCATGTAAATTTTAAGGGGGTCAATTATGGCTCCCCTGTACATTTTACAGAAAAAAGGAATATAACTTGAACTAATTGAAGCCCTCGTGACAAATTTCAAAATTATAGGCGAATCTTGAATTATTCAATTAAATATAATTGCAAAATTACCAAATTTTCGATTCAGGTAAAACCAAACAGGCACCAGTAAAATGAATATTGTCCCTGACATGAGGAAAAGTGTCAATAAATCAGTGACAATTGGTATTTGAAAAAAATTTAAATTATTAAATCGACAAAAAATTATCCATAATTAAGTGGCATTATGCGGGAAACAGTTTTAGAGCAGTATCTGAAATGTTTTCAGTTTATTTTCCCAGCAAGCCCATTCCGTCCATTTCAACTATTAAACGTATTGTCAGTAAGTTCGAGTCCAAAGGTACCGTAATAAATGATTGTAAATGTCCAACTCAGAGTCGAAAAAAAAGAGGTTAGTACGACGGTTCTTGGGCAAGAGGTAAATAAACATCATACAACGGTATTGCGCACTTTGAAAAACACAAATATTATTCGTATAAATTCGAAAAACATCTAGAGCTGCAGGAAGGAAATGAAGAGCGAAGAATGGCATTTTGTTTTGAAATGATGGAAAGTGCAAATAACGATAGGAATTTTCTAAGAAATATTATTTGTTTTACCGATGAATGTAGATTCACCCTCAACAATGAACAAATGTTCAGAATTGCCGGTATTAGAGCCAAGAAAATGAATATCGCTTTGTTCATACTCGAATACAATATCCCCAAAAACAAATGTATTCGTGGGAATTATCGGACGCCATATCATTGGACCCTTTTTTATGGACTATAACCTGACAGCAGAAATCTATTTGGACTTATTTCAAAATCAAATTGAACCCGCCTTGGAAGAAGTTGTTCGGGAAGATCAAATGACCTGGTACCAAATGGATGGTTGCCCCGCCCATAATGACCCTATGGTTAGAGAGTACCTGGAAAATGCTTTTAACGGCAATATTATTGGTCCACGGTACCGGATACTTGGCCAGCCAGGTCACCTGATCTTTCAGCGAATGACTTCTTTCTGTGGGGTCGCTTAAAAAGGTCATTTATAAAAGTGTGTAAAATTTGAGAATCTAAACCAGCTACAAAACGCTATTTCGTTAGAATGTAATAAAATTTCGCAATATCAACTTAGCAACGTTGGAAATGAATTTTATGATCGGTTGGCATGTTGTTTAGCTGTTAATCGAGGGTTGTTTGAACATTTGATTAATTAATGTTTTCATGTAATTCTCTATTATTTTTAAAAAAGTTATTGTATTTTATTTCACTTTATTTTTCCACACCTAGTAAAATATTCAGTTCAGTTCTCTCTTTTTTCGGATCTATTTTTAATCACCTGAGTTAAACATTTACAATTATTTATTGGGATGGCTTTGGACTCGAATTTACTGACAATACGTTTAATGGTTATTAAAATTTTTTGAAACTTGGCACGAGGGTTTGTCAGATTGGTCTCTTTAAAAAGTTATCTTACCTTTTTCCTGTAAAATGTACAGGGGAGCCAATAATTGACCCCCTTAAAATTTACCTGGGATTTCCCATGTTCCGTTTGGGGACACACCACCCAGTATAAAAATTTTCTTTTTGCTTCAAGTTTCACAGATCACAATTTTTATATTTGTAATTTCAGCTGGGTGTCTTTGACTCAAGTTAAAACTGAATACTACACGAGCATGGCCCACTGCCACGTGGCAGCAGGAGTGCTGCACAAGGATGCGGGACGCATGTCGACCACGACAAAGGAGACTCTACAGTTTCTACACGTCCAAAGTAACTCTACACAGTTGGATATAAGGAGTCCTAAGGATGAGAGTGAACGAAGACTTCTTGGTAGGTTCATGACAACGTAAACACTTTTAAAAATCCAGAATTAATAGTTATTACTATATCTAAAGTCCAAAATTTCTGTCAGTGACTCATTTAATACCGGCCACCCAACCGACGAAGCGGCTGAATAAAAATCTAACACTAGTAAATGATTTTTAAGCCTATGATATACTTTTCCGCTCAAATAACAGTGAACCGGCCAAAAGTTTCATCGCCACGTTGTCATAATTCGCAAGAATAAATCACCAGAAAGCGATCGCACTTAAAATAGCACGCCAATATGTATTGAAATCATTGTTATCGAGAAGACAATAAAAGTGGCAACACACATTCCTTAGTTTACAACTTGAAGAGACTTGAAAATAAGCGTATCGACAGGGTTATTAATTATTATTGATTATGGACAGATTTTGTAAGTTTAAATTTTAATTGCTATACAGGGTATTTTCTAAATATTATAAATTTCTAATAATTGTAGTATATAGATATTGTTTTGTGCCAATTTTATAATAGTTTATCTTATTTAGTGTATATAATTGTATATAAAGATTTAGTGTTGTTAAGTGCTTTTAATTCTGTAAACTATGAATATTAACCAACCTTTAACTAGTTATCCGCCTACAAAAAAAACTCAGTTAACGTTAAAAAACGAATAATGGTTAAAAATGTTTACCATGGGATTCGGGAACGAAATCCAGAACTAACCACTTTGGATGCTGCAGAGATATGTGCAACTTTAACGAAAAGTTTTTGCGTACGGTATTCAGAGTTTTAAAAGGCAAAAAAATCAATATTAGTAATTATTCGGATACTGGAAAATGCGATTTTTTCGCTATTTTTTGCACACTTTTACTTTTCGATTGTTAAACATGAATCAGAAGCTGTTTTTTTGCTGCCTCTTATAGTATTTAAAAAATAATAATAATTGAATTGTTTAATTCCATTTTACGACATATTCCTTTAAATTCTGTCATTTAATATTAAAAAAAAAACACTTAAAAAGTAAGGAAAAAACCTTAATTTTCAATAAAAAGTAGGTAAAACGTTTACGTCGAATTCAACTCGAAATTCTAAAAATGTTGACCTGTTACCAGGTTGTAATAGTTTTCTTTATGACATTTTTATAAGGTATGCGAACCTTGCTTCGCTCGACCCGCAATGTTTGATCAAAAATATTCTCGATATGGAAATCCTAAATATGGAACACGAAAGACCCGAAATAGTTATTGGATTCTACAAGCTGATGATCTCAGAGCTTTCGTGTTCCTTATATAGTGGATATTTTTGATGAAGCAATGCGTGTGAATATCGTATTTAATATTGAAATTGCAAGATCGGTGGTGAATTGGCAAGTCGGTGTAACTTGGATTGTCTATCGTTCTGCTTTTACATCTTTTTTAATTTATGTTAAGACTAAAATTTTATTATTTTTTCATGTAGCAAAATAAAATCAGAGAAGGTAAAATTAAAGTAAAAAATTTATTTTTTTTTTGGAAAAAACGTTGAAAAATCGCCAAAAAAACTCAAATTTGTGTTCTATGACCTCAAAATAGGAGGTGTGCAAAATTAAGCAAAAAAATTACATTTTTCATTAATCCGAATAATACCAAAATAATATAGGCTTGTTACTAATTTAAAGGGTTGATGAAAATGTGAGAAAATAACTTTGCTTGTAAAAAATATTTTCATGTTTTGACGAAATTTTATCATTTATTTTCTAAAATGCATACGCCACTGGAATTGATTCCCCTGACCCCACACAACCCGGGGCACTCTAAAAGCGAGCGATGCGTCATTGACAGAAATTTTGGACTTGAAGTATAGTGAAGAGGTTTAATGAAAAAAAAAGTAATTGTTGCCTAATTTTTAACTCATTTTCAATTTTTTTATATTTTAAAAGCGATAATGGACTTGTCATCAAAACACAATAGGTTTTTCGATATTAAAAGGGTTTTTTGAGTTTTTTCTAGAGTAAAAATATTTTTTTCTAGGTAGGGCACATCTTAGAGAAGCCCTAGTTTTACAAGAAGAGTGTCAACGACTACACCGAATGTGCAGGGAGTTACGGGGAAAGCATGCTCTGTCCGCGGTGTTGAGGAATGCTCACAAGAAGGCGCTGCAGGCGTACACTACAACGGAAACGGAAGACGATTTTAGTGATATGTTAGATCCGCCCAGAATTCAACGTAAGTTGTTATTCTAAAGTTTTTAAGTACCTAAGCTCCATACAAACCTTTGTGGGATGTCATAAAGATAAAAAAAGGTTAAAAACCTCTTAAAATGTGTTATAGTCTGTCTCAAAGTATATCGCTATGGCTTTTGACGGACCATACCCTAATAAACCTTTAACGATTTTATTACCTATTGTTATTGGGTAAACCCATTATTTCATAATGGGTGGGACAGGTATTTCTTGAGTATTGACCATTAGGCATATAAATATTTCGGCTAATATTTTAGTGGCAGTGTTGAATAACCGTTTTTACTGTGCATTTCGAAAAAGTTGTTTTACGAAAATATAACTATGTCGGGTCGAAATCATTTGTCATTAGATGCAAAACAGGTTTGAAAAATGTGTATGAAACTTTAATCAGTAAAGGACTAATTAAACAAGAAGCTTTAAAAGAAACCTGTCCACTCACAAAAACTCCAATACCATCGAAAAGGGATATTATTAGTGGTGAAGAAATAGTGATCAGGACCTAATAAGAAGGAAAATATATTGTCTTTATGAAAGCGGAGTTGTTCCTACCTTGGATAAACTGAAAAGAAGCTAGACAAAGACAGAAACCAATATAAATATTAGCCGTGCCACCCTCCATGGAGTTGTTTTGTAAAATGGGATTTAAATACCGCAAAATAGACAAAAGACAAGTAGTAATGGAATCGCACAAATTACGCACTTGAAAATTTAATT
The DNA here is from genome assembly GCA_019359885.1 of Listronotus oregonensis. Lineage (NCBI taxonomy): Eukaryota > Metazoa > Arthropoda > Insecta > Coleoptera > Curculionidae > Listronotus > Listronotus oregonensis. The sequence goes on from JAHBCN010009650.1 coordinate 46,044, forward strand.
TCCCAAGAAATTAAAAGATATAGGTTAAAAACAGATCCATAATTTACCTTGATAAACATGGTTCGATACACACGACACAGTATCCAAAGGATGGGTTGATTCCATCAAAACTGTCAGACAGAAAGCACCTTCAAATAAAGGAAAACGCATTACCATAATACACGCTGGTTCAGAAGACGGATTTGTCCCAAACTGCTTGCGTTGTCTGCAAAGAATATTAAGGATTCTAGCTTGGTTATCGCTGAGGATACAAGTGCAGAACTTTTGAAAACTGGTTTCGAAATTATCTTCTAAAAAATATTCAATTTTTATTTTTTTATTGTCATGGATAACGCAAGCTACATGAGCCGTCTGCTACACAAAGCACCAACTTATCAAGTTCAAAACTGAAATCCAGGAATATTTTCAGAAAATTATATTATTTTGAGTTCAGTTACAAAAAAGCCATTTTGGAAGTCCTAAATCAATGCAATTAAAAAACAATATGTATGTGATAATTTAGGCTGGGCATACTGTCTTACGTTTCCTCCGTATCACTGTCACACCAAGTTTAACCCCATAGAGCATTTGTAGAACCAAGTAAAACCAAAGAGCAGAAAATGTTACACCTACTTTAAGTCCCAGTGTTATAAATTTGATAAAAACTGTAATTACTAACACACCAGTTGAGAGCTGGAAAAATTCAGTACAGCACATTATAAAAATTGAGAACTCTCTTATTTCTATACAAAACAACATAAATCCTATTGTAATTAATCTAATGTGACTAGATAATATAGTTAAAAATTTATTAAAACTTTGCATATATTTAATTTCTTAATGTAATTTTAGGATTATACCATCCTAAATACACAATAAGTTATAAATCTTTATAATATTAGAGTCCGTCCCTAATGTTATGTCCTTTAATACCTACTGATCCGCAGTTTTATTGTTGTCGGCAGGTATAATCCATACATGAAGGCAAAAGCTAACACGGTATACTTTGAGACAAACTATACCTTTTATCCTTTTTCTTAGTATTCCCCTAAATATTTATTATTTATATTAATTAGTTTTGAAAATATTACATTAAAAAAAACATACAGGGTGACAATTTAAAAACTTGAAATGGCGATATTTTAGGAACGAAAAAATGAATCAAAAACCCCTTAAAACAGTTTCTATAAAACTAAGGGGGAACAAAAACAAGCATATTATCCCACCCTTATCAGCAACCCCTTGGACAGGGTGAGATAGACTCTAGAATCTTAAATAGAAAGGGGGTCGAGTGATACATCATTTTGAAAACTCTTGGAAAATGCTTTCCAATGATACCATAGAAAGCTACATTTCAGAAAATTCTTCTCTGTTTATCAAGGAAAACAATAAATAAAACAAAATTTTGAAATTGTTTATTATTATTTAATTAAATTATACAAAATGATTACTACTGATATACTGGCATGTCTCTTAAGAATTCCAAACATGTCAAGCCCACAGGTATTTTGAATTGGTTTAGTTGCTATGATTTTTTGCCGAAAAAACGGGTTGTTTATAAATTGCATTTTATTATCACAAAATTTACTTTAAAAGTAACTTGTACTAGTAGTATTATTTTAAAAACAGTTGACTTTCGGTTCAGTTTAAACGAAAAGAAGGCACTTCTTATCTTTAACAATGGTGTACAGCACAGCTGAACGTGTAGACATTATTTTCATTTATGGTTCCCAGGATAAATGTTTCTTAAGGACAGCTCAACGTTTTAACGAAAGGCATCCAGGCCAAAATGTAAGCCCGAGTATGTTCGCCAATTAGTAGCCAAATTTGAAGAAACTGGTTCTGTCGCGAATAAAAAGAGAAATCAACCGAGACTAGTCAACGAAGCAGCGCAAATTGAAATTCTGGGTCAGTTTGCAATGAATTCAACGCTATCAACTCGTCAAGCGGCTGTAGCAACTGGATTATCTCGTGAATCAATAAGAAAGGTACTTAAATTTCACAAGTTTTATCCCTATAAACTGCAGATACTGCAAGAACTTAGTGACGACGACCCGGACAGAAGAATCCAGTTTTGTGAAATAATGACAGATAGAATTATGGCAGAACCTCAACTAGTTAAAAATATTTGCTTCAGTGATGAGTGTACCTTTATTTAAATGGGCATGTTAATAAGCAAAACTGTCGTTACTGGGATAACGAGAACCCACATGTATTTAGAGAAGGGCATACCCAGTACCCCCAGAAAATTAATGTTTGGGCTGGTATATTGGGAGACGGTATTATCGGCCCAATATTTATACCAGGAAATTTAAATGGGGACATGTATGCTGAAATGCTACAGAGGTCTATCGAACCACTAATAGTGCGAGAATTAGAAAATCAGAGGGACATACACGGAAATTTATCTTTATTAGAACGCTTACTACATTTCCAACACGATGGAGCACCTCCTCATTATGTAGTTCCCGTTAGGCAATGGTTGGATGATCATTATCCTAACCAGTGGATTGGAAGAAGAGGTCCTGTTGAATGGCCACCTAGATCCCCGGACCTAACACCTATTGACTTCTTTTTGTGGGGTCACCTAAAATCTGTGGTTTATAAAACGCAACCTGAGTCACTAGAGCAACTCCAGAATAGAATATTTCAGGAATGCCGTGCTATATCCAGAGAAACATTTGTAAATGTACGTGAAGAGTTTGAAAATAGGCTTTATTATTGTCTTCAAAACAACGGAAATCATTTTGAACATTTAATTAAATAATAATAAACAATTTCAAAATTTTGTTTTATTTATTGTTTTCCTTGATAAACAGAGAAGAATTTTCTGAAATGTAGCTTTCTATGGTATCATTGGAAAGCATTTTCCAAGAGCTTTAAAATGATGTATCACTCGACCCCCCTTTCTATTTAAGATTCTAGGGGTCTATCTCACCCTGTCCAAGGGGTTGCTGATAAGGGTGGGATAATATGCTTGTTTTTGTTCCCCCTTAGTTTTATAGAAACTGTTTTAAGGGTTTTTGATTCATTTTTTCGTTCCTAAAATATCGCCATTTCAAGTTTTTAAATTGTCATCCTGTATTATATCTTTTAAATTTTAGCCGCTACCAAATTTCAACTCTCCCTCACGCCGCCAGACTTCGCCCAGTACAGGGTCAGCGATCTATTTAGAAGCCTCGGTCCTATTGCCATTTTCTCAGCGAAACGCCACTGGTCCGCCCCTAGGTTGGTGCAGTTACACAGGGGCAGAACGAACGAGGGCTTTGGATTTTCTGTCAGGGGTGACGCCCCTGTCATTATTGCCATCGTCGAACCTGGTTCCTTAGCTGAGGTGAGTTAAAATTTACAAGATTGTGGTAAGGTATTGGATTTACGAAATATCATTCAATGCAGTGGTGTGCAAATGGGGGTATGCGTGCTTTAAAAGAGTTCTGATTTTTTCCACACTTTCTCAGGAAAAAGGCTTTTTTTTAATTAAACTATATTTTTTATTTTTTAGTTTGGAGGTGTTAAAGAGGGCGATTTTATCGTCAGCATAGGGGACAAAGATGTCAAATGGGCCTCACATGAGGAAGTTGTGATTTTAATTAAAAATGCCGGGAATTCCTTAAGTTTGAAACTCGTGACTCCCATGGACAGGAATTATCTTAAGGTAGGTTCATGTAGATTCATTGGATAAATATAAAAAACGATAACTGAAGACTTCTGATAGAAACCTACTAAAACGTCGGTTTTTTAAATAAATATAAATACAACATTTCTTTAATTTTCAGTCTTCAAAATCAAATCAGTCAAAAGGGTCAGTGTCGACACACAGCAGCTCCAGCGGCGTCTCCAGTGGGATGTCTAGCCCGTCTGGGTCGATGGCTCAACATAACCACAACAACAGCAAGAGACTGCACTGGAACCCGTTCAAGAGGAACCATTCGACGAGCAGAGAGGGGAAGGATTTCTTTGAAAATGTTATATTGAGATAGACGAGTTTATAATATTGTTACTATTCATTATTGGCTAATAATGCTGCAATGTTTTTTGTACATCCGGGTGTAAAATATAATTTTACGCCCCCAGGGCGTAAAATTGTACTTTTACGCCCTAGGGCGAAAAAGTAATTAAATCGGCGGCGTTGATTATAAAACAACAATAAAATTAAATAAAATTCTGAATTGTTGGTAAAACAATTTATTTATTTAACGTTATGTTAAAAATACACGAATCACAATTTAAAACAATAAAAACTAAAATTTCCTTCTGACGATTCTTTTTTGATGTATAATATCAAACTTTCTGGTAATAACAATTGGCATGGTCAGAAAAGTCTGTGGTGCTAAAACTTCTTTGGCAACTTAAAGTTATATAATCAATTTCAGTATTAAAAAAAAGGAAAAAAATAACTACAAAAAATGTTTAGTCATAAATTTCATTCGTAAAAAAAATATGGTTTGCACCTTTGGCATAAAACACTTTTACGCCCTCAGCTGCGGGAGTAAAGAGCTATTTTACGCCCTTGGTACAAAAAACACTATTAAGTTTAGTTCTGGATATAATCACTAGCTAAGTTCCAATTTTGCATTTTCTTTTTGCTCGTTTGTTTCTTTTATTCAGAGCAAATACAAAAAATCCATACGCTTTCTCCTATTCAATTTCAGAACGTTTTGAGCAAAATCTTTTAATCACAGATTTTTAGACGGAGCTTTGATGGAGAAAAGATAATTAGACTGTAAATATCCATATCAGGTAGTAGAAAAAAGAAATTTTACAGAAAAAACTTGATGATCTAGTGTTATTCTATTTTTGATAAAAAAATTAAAATGACATCTAAAATTTAAAGGTTTCAATATTTCGGATTAGGTTAGGTTGCTCTGAAACGTGACATAAAAATGAATTCGGTCATCTGAACTGTAATATTGGAACGAAGCTACTATGGCGAACTAATCTGCCGCATTCACCATATTTGCTGAACACATATAAGGTGTGTTATTCAGAAATAGTTAGTCCAATCATTATAGATTTTTTTTGTTATTAATGTTAACAGATATCTGATAATTGGACTATTTACACTATTTTACACTTTCTGTACACACCTAGTCCTAAATTACACCTTCGATAAGAGTGCTTACGTAGAAAAAGTATAAAATAGTGCACTCCATTTCTGAATAACAAACGGACCTATAATATTGTCCAATGTTAAATATAGAACCTGCTATATCAAAAAATAAGCAGAGTCATTCATATAAAAAGGTTCTAAACACAATTAGAATTTCTTAATCAATTATAATTAAATAATGTAACTTGAATAAAACAAATACGTCAAGGTACTAAAATTCTCGACCTATAATAGCTTATATACAGGGTGTTTCCTAACTACGGTACGAAACTTCAGAAGGTGATTGGCTAGGTCGTTTTAAGAAAAAAAGTTCCTATGAACATATGTCCGGAGTTGCTTCGTTTCTGAGATACAGGGCGTTGAAGTTTAAAAGAAAAAAACGGTATTTATAAAATATCATAAATATCCTAAAACCGATTTGGTCGAAATTTGGTGCAGTTATTTGAAGTAATAAGGTGCTTATTTAGCTCTAACTAATTGAAATTATTAGCTAGTGGCTCTAGTGGGCACCACAGCATATTATTGACGAAAAAAGTACACCAATGACTTTTTCTTAGAGTTTTTATATTTTTTAAGATTAAGCAACTAAAAATACAACTTTTACTTTCCTGTGTTTTCTTCATATCTAGCTTCGTTTTCGAGAAAAAAAATAAAAACCACATTAACTCATTCTAAAAGCTATCCATGGACAACATAAAATAAAAAACCAAAAATAAACAATTTCGACCTTAAAGTAAATGAGCATATGAGCAATATGTCCGCCTTCTCATAACATACGGACTGCAATCGATTTGTCATTGAGTGTCTGACACTTAAAAAAAACGATATTTAAATATCATAAATATCCTTAAACGATTTGGTGAACCAATGACTTTTTTTGTAGTTTTTTTTTAGAAAAAAAATGACAAATCGATTGCAGTCCCGTATTTTATGAGAAGGTGGACATTTTGCTCATTTACTTTAAGGTCGAAATTGTTTATTTTTTATTTTTGGTTTTTATTTTATGTTGTCCATGGATAGCTTTTAGAATGAGTTAATGTGGTTTTTATTTTTTTCTCGAAAACGAAGCTAGATATGAAGAAAACACAGAAAGTAAAAAGTTGTATTTTTAGTTGCTTAATCTTAAAAAATATAAAAACTATAAGAAAAAGTCAGTGGTGTACTTTTTTCGTCAATAATATGGCTGTGGGCCCACTGAGACGCCACTGGAGCTAATAATTTCAATCTAGTTAGAACTAAATAAGCACCTTATTACTAAATAACTGCACCAAATTTCGACCAAATCGGTTTTAGGATATTTATGATATTTTATAAATACCGTTTTTTTCTTTAAACTTCAACGCCCTGTATCTCAGAAACGAAGCAACTCCGGACATATGTTCATAGGAACTTTTTTTCTTAAAACGACCTAGCCAATCACCCTCTGAAGTTTCGTACCGTAGTTAGAAAACACCCTGTATACCAAATACTTACATACTCTAATAATACTTTGAATTTCAAAAATAATGGAAGATTAAGATTTGAGATTTAAAAATGTACAAAACTTTTTCTTTTTAATATTTTGATATAATTTTCATCCCTAATTTTTACAGACCTCTGTAACTTTATCTGTTTTTTTTTTTTAATTTCAAAAGAATAAAGGGTTTTTTTTTAATTAAAGATATTTACATATTATATATTTTCAATGTGTATAAAATTATTATTTATTTTTTAGTCTCGTTATACATTTTAATATTTTATTATTTTAAGAATCTTTTTGTTGTTAGCGCTCATAGTTTTAATTTATTTTAGTTTAGACTGGGTAAGAATCAAAAAAAATATAATTTTATTTATATGTTAAAAATTGTTGTGTACAGAAATGCAATATAAGTTATGATATTCTAAAGTTGTTTATTTTATTATTTAGAGATGTTTAGGTTTGTAGTAGTTCATGAAGGTTAAATTCTAACTAGGTACTAAGGTACCGTGTGTATGTCTTCGAAAAATTAGAGACACCCAAGTATTCCACCCGAGAGTAATAATTATTTATAACATCGGCAACACTGTTACGTGCAAACTTCCATAATATATCTTCTTGACAAAATGGTGACCTTAAATATAACTAATGTTTCTATTCAATCTAAAATGATGGATGTGGTTTTTAATATGGAAAATACATTTTTCGAAAATCAACAAATTCAAGCCAAATTTCGTGAGGTGGTTTTGAGGATGCTGATTCCAAACCTGAAGTCATATTAAATTTCATATTTACCTAAAGTCGCCTATATTAAATTCGTCTTCAATCTGTTGTTTTTACTTATTTTTTTTTATCATATTGGATCCATCATTATGTACAGGGTTATTCATTTTAAAGTAAACAGGGCTTCATTTTTGAACTTTTCTGTACTTTTTTAAAAAAACAAATATAGCTATTTCGTGTATTTTTTCCGTAGAATTTAATGATCAGAAAAACATTTGAAGCAAAAACAAAAGAGTTACAGCACGAGTGACGTATTTTTTAAATGGAATACCCCGTATATTTTTATATCAATAGATAGAGATTTTCACGAGGAATTCGGTGATATAGGGGTTGCTGGGTTGATTTCCTGCGGTTCTGCCGCAATTGTCTCAAAAATACATGATACTATAAGGATAGTTTCACCTGAAAAAAACCTGGCTGCCACAGGTCACAGGTGCTTATTTGTCAAAAAATACGGTTATTACTTTTTGGAGTAGTTTTGTAATAAGGTTTTCATCAGAAGAACAGCTTCAAATTATATTATATGCTAAAAATGATATGATACATCTATTTTTAAACCAAGCAGAAAAATTACAATAAGCGGAAAAAATTAAAATACATTACGAGGTACAATTAAAATATGGTGGTAATAAGAATACTTATAACAAAAAATTATAATATTACTAATAATTTAAATGTTCGATATGACCCCCGTTATTTTTAAAACATTATCTATAACCCCTCCTTCGCCTTTCTAAGCTCGCCGATATTATTTGAGGTTCTTGGTTAAGACGATTAATTTTATTTACAATTTTTTCTCTCCTTTCTTCCGTGTTTGTGTTCCCATTTTGGTAAAGGACATTCTTCAAGTGATCCCCTAAAAAAGTGTCCAAAGTTGTAATATCTGGCATCTAATAATGCCATAATGTCCAATCCACTAATTGTATCGGCGATTGAGATACTGCACAACTTAACGAACAGCATGGGACGGCGCTCCGTCTTGTCAAATTATCTTGCGATACGTTTCGAGTGGCAAGTCTTCTAAAATGTCCTCAATATCGTTTTCAAGAAGATTGAGATATCTTTCTCCAGTAAAGGATCCCTCATAGAATATTGGCCTGGCAATTCTATTGTTAAGCACACCACCCCAGACATGAAGAGAAGACCTCCCTTAGTATTTAATCTCTTGAAATTTCCTTGGATTTTGTCTTGCTCAGCTGTGCGTATTGTGTCGGTTAAACATTCCCGATGTAGTTGACGTAGCTTCATCCGTCCAAAGAATCGTTTGAAACAGGGTAGCATCGTTATCTTGTTCATGGATTAAAATTTGGGAAACAAATTAAAAGCAGAGTTCCTTTTGTTCACTTGTTAAATGCTGCACTGGAAGAACGTGATATGGAAGATACTTAAAATATTTCAGTGTTCTCTGAACCGTCGCATAGGTCTTCTCTTGCAGGGCCATACCTCAAGTCTCTAACTACGTCAGTAATTGACTTCATGGGATACAAAGTAAAATAATTTAGAATAGTTCGATCCCGGTTTCTTTTTCTCATTGTAGTCCTTTTTCTAATATCTAACGATTTTGGTTCTTCAAATGAACCAGTTTTAAAATCGTTTTTACTGATTTATTTCGGTGGAAATTTGCAACATATCTTCGTTGTGTTTTCATGGCGTTTTCTCCATATTTTTAATAGAGAGTTATAATTTAAAGCCGTTCTTCTGATGAAAACCTCATTATAAAACTACTCCCAAAAGTAATAAACGTATTTTTTAAATTCTTAACTTTGACAAATAAGCACCTGTGACCTGTGGCAGCCAGGTTTTTTCAGGTGAAACTATCCTTAGTATCATGCAGTTTTTAGACAATTGCAGCAGAACTGCAGGAAATAAACCCAGCAACCCCCATACCACCAAATTCCTCGTGAAATTCTCTATCTAAAAATATACGGGGTATTCCATTTAAAAAATACGCCACTCGTGCTGTAACTCTTTCGTTTTTGTTTAAAATGTTTTTCTGATTAGATTATTGAATTCCACCGAAAAAAATACACAAAATGGCTATATTCGTTTTTTTTATAAAAGTACAGGGAAGTTCAAAAATAAAGCCCTGTTTACTTTAAAATAAATATCCCTATGCTTAGATTTTGAGCCAGATATTTTTTGCCTGGTTTTGAATACCTTGGAAATTTAACTCTTTTCTATATATTTTTAATATCCGGCCAAATCTGACCATTTATGGTATTACCTATGATGAACTTTCATTAAATGTTTAGTTTTTTAAGTTTTGTAGTTTTAATTACTATATTTCTAATACTTCCATATATTTCCAAAGTTATAGGTATATTTCCAAATATATAATTCGATCTCTAGTCGACCACCAATTTCGATACCAATTGTCGAAATACAGAAGTCGTTAATTTCAACCGACGAGGTATACATACATCGACGCCGAGCGTCCCGTCGGCCGCGCCGGTCCCAATCGATTATGAGCCACCGTCGAGGGTCGTCGCGGCGCGCACTGACGTCACGACGTCATGCCAACCCGCTCCGCGACCACCGAAAAATATTTATTTTCGTACGGTCACATCGTTCGCGGATAAACGATCTCAAGACTGATTTAGTTATTGTCGCTGGAAATTTTCGGAAAAACTGATTTGTGAAAAGGTTTACGGTCGGAAAATCGGGTGGCGAAGTCGATTCTGAGGGCGGTGCAGTGAAAAATGTGAAAGGTGAAATACGAAGAACTGTAAGGACGTTTAAGGGGGCAAGTTATACGTGACTAAAGTGTTAAAGGCCTGTTTATTTTTTCTTTTGTATTTCTACTGATTTATTTTGATTAGTTCAGCATCCATCTTATAATAAACCCAAATAAAATGTACAATAACAATATTTAGGAATGTCCATAATAGAACAAATTAGGTGATAACTGATAACGGCACTTGACTTATAAAAAAATCGGAGTTACATGTTTTATTTCAATAAATTAATGAATAGGATTAACTCTTTATTCAATAAACTAAATCATGTACCAGTATCGATAAATCACCAGGGATTATATATACGGGGTGTTTTAAAAAACATGAAAGATTTATTGACAAAAAAATAATACATTTTTTTTTAATAAACATAGTTTTAACTTACTAACCAGAACTAACAAAAACGGACTAATTTTTAAGATACAGGGTGTGAAAGAAAAAAATTTAGGATGGAAATTTAACCTTTATCTTTAATGAAATGTATCTATTTGAATGAAATTTTATACAGTTAAAATACTGAGAGAAAATACACTTTCTGAAAATAAGGCGTGATTTGCCCTGGGGTAACTTTGGCGATTTTTCGACCCCCCCTCCCACCTCGGTGAGATGTCGTGAGATTTGGTCAGACTTCCTCCCCCTTCTTAATCTCAAGTGAGATTAATACGTTTATCTGTACTTGATTGAGTTGGATTTATTTAAAAAAAACGTGGTTTTCTTCATATTTCAATATAAGAATAGTATTTAAAACTACTAAGGAACTAGTCTAGAACCACAGTGAGAAAATACAATTATGTAATAAGCTGTAGGATTAGTGATAGAAACTTTCGGAAAATATACAGGGTGTCCCAGAATATGTGGCCAATCTTTCGGAATCTAATAGAAAACCTAAAAATATTATGACAAGTTCCCATAAACTGTTTTCCTATGACATTTTAAAATACTACGCGTAATTTAATATTTTTTTAATATGATGGTTACTAGATAAGTCTTCTTAAAATGAACCCAATAAATCATATTTGGATTATTTAGTTTGCCAGGGACGGACTAGCTCTGACACAATAATAGCATTTTTTTTAACACCCTGTATGATAAAGGCTCAACAATATTATTTTTGGATAGCTTTAACCTTAAAGTAAAAAAAGGTATTCTTGATTGACATCGATAAAATCAACTGTTTACGAGAAATAAAATATTATGGTTGGTATTTTTTTTAAATTATACAGGGTGTTTTCTAATTGTACGTCAATATTTAGGGAAGCAATTTTTGGGTCCATTTTAAGAGAAAAACTTTATATAAACGTATGTCCTAAACCTTTTAACTTTTAA
>JAHBCN010009651.1:0-34400 GCA_019359885.1 Listronotus oregonensis
AAAAAAACATAAAAGTAATTTAAAAGGTTTGGGGTTTTTACTGGTGGCCCCTTTTTGCTTTTTATATGGAATTTTTACAGACAGGGGAAGGGCACTTTTAAAAAACAAAGGGGCCGCAGTTAATTTTAAAAACCTTTTTTTTGACTTTTTTTTGGGGTTAATTTTTTTAAAGAAAACATTCTAATACTTTTTCCAACTATTTTTAATAAGTTAAAAATGAATTTTTTTTTTTTTTGGGGTCAGTTATGCATAATAGCCAAAATTTTACAGTTTTAGCCACCATTACGTTTTACAACCATTTTTTTAAAAAACAAAATTTTAAAAAAGGAAAAAAAAAATTTTATTTTAAATAGTGCTTTCAATCTGAAGTTCCACACTTGTTCAACCTTTAAAGGTTTTTTGGGGCCAAGAACCGCCCAAAAACCCCCGGAAAACACCCAGAAAGAAAAAAAAAATCGAACGCGAATGTGACGTTTGGAATATCAAATAAAAAATATATTTTTTTTCATCTGCATAAAAAGTAGGCAAAAAGAGTTTATACCAAAGTGGTTTTTTATTGAAAACCCCAATTTTTTTTTTACTTATCTAACCCTCGTTAAAAATTTTACTTGTTTTGAATTTTTAAACCGAGCAAAGCGTACCAAACTTGTGGGGGTAAAATTTCACTTTCTGTACTTGATACAAAAAAATACTATTACAGTATAAGTGAGATGTTTGGGGACGAGGCAACAAAGAAGCAAAGCCGGGGAATTTCAAAACGAATTTTATAAAGGGTTTTTTGGGGAAAGAACAATGTACAATATCCTATTTTAATTTCATACTGTACTGTCGAAATTTATGTTTTGAAATAATAACGTTTTTTGAACCTTCTCGTTTATCTCTAAAATAATTAATGCTTTGGAAATTTTTTTAAGATTTTTTTTTTACTGTAACACATTGTCTCAAAAAATTTAAATTTAGAAAAACGCTATTAAAAAAATTAGGAAAAAATGTTAAAAAACCCTTTTGGTAAAATTTAAAAAAGGAAAAAAATAAATTATTTTTAAAAATTTTTTAAAAATTTAAAATGGCTCCCTTCCAAAAAAAAAAAAAGGTATGGAAAAAAATTTTTTTCCCTTTTAAATTCAAAAATTTTGGGTCAATTTTTTTTCCGGGGGAAAAAATTTTAAATAAAAAATTATTGTTTCATAAATTAAAAAATTTCAAAAAACCCCATTTAAATTTCTTAAGGCTTTTAATTCCACCTTTTAAATATTTGGTTTCTACTTTTAATTAAGGAAAATTCGAAATAATTAAAAAAGGTTTTTTAAAAAATAGTTTTTTTTTCATTTTTCCCAATTTTTCTTTTATTTTTTAGGGGAAGGGAGAGTAAAGATTCGTATATTTACAAATGTTTGTCGACAGTGCGCACCCGGTGGTTAGTTTTGGTTAACATTTATATATCTAACAATCCTCTCCTGCAAAACAAAGACTTTATTAACCTATGCTAAATTTCCCCAAAATATTAATCCATATGATATAACGACTAAATTAAACCGTAATATGCCAATTTCGACACATTTGGTAAAACAGACACTTTTAGGTATCAAATCAAAAAGCAAGATTTACTCAGTTTAGTTGTTAAACCATTAATATGGTTCCCAAAAACTTTATATTGGTAACCTGATAATTTGCTTAATTTGAGCAACTTTGGTCAATTGTTGCGTATTCAAAACTAACACATTATTTGTACATCAGTTACCAAATTCAACCACCGATTGATTTGCTCTTTTAACAGCCGCTTTTATATTCTCGACCTTTAATACACTTGTTCTCGTCATCTTTTAAGTTATGAATTCCATCCCTGAATTGTGAATCCCGAAAACTGTCAAAATACGCTTCCACAGTTGCTATCACTTCTTCGCTCGTTAAAAATTGTTTTACACCCATAAATTGTTTGGAATATAGGAAGATCCAGAAGTCCGAAGAAGTCAAATCTGGCGAGTGGGGCGGATGTTGCAATAATCCCTTTTAGACCGATTTCTGAACCCTAACTCGCTTCGAAGACAAAGTACTGGGTTCAAATACTTTTTAGCCTCTTATTTTGGTTTAGAATCATGATGGTAGACCCAAGTCTTATCCATACTTCTTTAACATTCCAAAGAATGATGAGAAAGTCGCAATCCAATCTGTTTTTGTTCCTTTGTTAGCAAATGCGGCACCCACCGTGCACACAGCTATTTAAAACTCAAAAGGTCAGCCAAAATATTGCTCACACTGCCTAAGTATATCGCTAGGGCTGCTACTAAATCGCTATTAGGTAATAAACGAGCTTTTAAAACCATATCCTGCATTATGACTACAATTTCTAGTGTTGATACATTTTTTTGGGCGTTTTTCGTGTATATATCGCTTACTTGTACTTGTACGATCAAGTGTTAGTTCATCAGTTCATCTTTCTACTAATCTAATTTTCTTTACTGCTACAACGTCCAAATATAATAATTTTGTAGCTATTTTGTAAGTATTTTACATACCAAAACCAATTATGTAAAAAAGGGCCAAGTTTCTATTCAAAAATCTCGGCCTCTTAAAGTACTGAGATCTAAAATTAGAGCAAGTACCAATTTATGTTCTTTTTTTATTAATACAGATGGTTTCCTTTATGAATACAGATGGATAAGTAAAAAAAACTTGACCCTTTCTTATATAAGGGTTTTTGGTATGATCTTTTCTCTTTTTTCTTAATTCAATAAATGAAGCAAAATTTTGCCCCCTTCGAATTCTAAGACAATTACGACCTCAGAAACGCAGGTTCAATTAGATTGAAAACTTCTAGAATACCACCTAAATACACGACACTGTTTCGGGGATGCCGAATAAAAATGTGCAATTTTTAGAATGTTTTCTTTACTTAGGTTCTAGTACTTAGTTACATACCAAATTTCAAGTTTCTGCTCCCTCGGGAAGTGCCTCATATTTTGATGAGTCAATAAATGAGTGAATAAGTCAGTCAGTCAGTAGTAAAATAAGCTATTTCAAAATCGAATATCTCAGAAACCACTTGACATAAGATTCTCAATTTTTTTACCGTTATTTAGGACACTGATATTAAACAAGCCTCATACCTTTATGAGAAACGATAACGAAGTGATAATAGAGGGGCGAGGGTTAATACGCTGAAAGGTTTCGTGTAAAATACACACTAGGTGCGTCAGGCCGGAACTTGAGCTGATGCACTATGTGCACCTTGATTTTTTCCTTTAAAATTAAAAAAATGCTGTGAGATATGGCTACACGAATCTTCATAACTGATTTAGATGTCATTCTTACACATAAAACAAAAAGCCTAAGCTTACATGAAATTAAAAACCTAATCCGAATAGACAGATGTTATGTCTTAAATTGTTAAATATTTTCAAAATACCAAAGCGGCGCATCTATTTCACCGTGAAATTTTTAAACCGTTCTTCCGCATCAAATACCTCAAATCGAATCATAGAACCTGTCTTTACCTGGTCCCGAACAACAAAATACTCCTTTTTGTTGGCTTGAAATCGGATAATGAAAGTATTGAAAAAGCAAATCCGGAAAAAGATTTATACATTACATAATACAAACTAACATTAAAATGCTTTTTAAAGATACGTACACCCGAACGAAACCACACGTTACGACAGATTAGAGAGATTAATCTTTAGTGTAAACCAGCTTTGCGTTTGAGCAAGCCGACCAAAGACTATTTGGAAAAGGCGTGAAATATTGCCTAGGATCCTAATTTACAGGAATAAATTTTGTTACTAGCGTGAAAAAAATAGACGCTTACATTCGTATTTTCGTAACCAATAACATAGCTTGTCTTATAAATCTACTTTATAAATTTTCCTGTAATGATTTTCGTTGCTTAACTCTAAAGAAGTAAAAAAAAGTTATGTTTCCTAAAAATAAATAAACAAAATATTTAATAAATTTATAAGCTGACAATACGTATAAAATATTTATGTAATAAGGATCGCCGTGTTATCAGCCTCGGCTAACTTCTCCTCTAATAATATTCACGGCTCTTATCATAATGATCATTTTTAATTCCAAAAACATACAAAACTTTATCTTCTGTCGTTAACTGAATAAAACATATTGTAAATTTTGTTAAAAAATATTCCCGATTCCATTTTGACAATATATGTCAAATGTGAAGACAAATTACATTTTGTGTGTTACAGCTGAAATGAGGGGTCCCGTTATCTCGAAAACTATCAATTTTTCGAAAAAAATTATTAAACCCATTTTTGTAGATTACACGGCAATCTTCATTTTTTTGTTTAACCAAAAATTATCCAGGTCGCATATTTTGGCAGATATTGGCGAGAAACCCATGTTTTGGGCCTGGAGGAGCCATTTTTAGCCTTTTCCCACCTGTTAATGTTAATAAACTTTTTTTCGCTTCTCCGAAGACCTAAGAATTGCGCCACAAGGGAAAACTGTACAGATTTATTTACAGCTTTGTCCCTTCATTTAGTGGACTATTTCATTACTGTCGTAGATTTATAAAGAATCGATTGTGGTCCTAGGACTATCATGGAACCATTGGAATACTCAGTCCAAAAAAATGTGTTATTTCGACATTAAAAATGATGCTTTAAATAATGCCATTATAACATGCCGAAAGATAATAGTTCTTTATTTATTAAGGGTATAATAAGGTTTTTATGACCCGCTAGCAAGTAATGGTAATTTAACCATAATCACCCAAAATCACTCTACATATTTTACTTACTTTCAGAATAATACAATCTCAATGTTATCTGTTTAACTTTTTTAATAGGGGGTTCTTAACTTCACTTTTTATTATTTTTGCTCCAGCTTAAAAACTAAAATAGAAATATAATAATTTTATAAAAATACTTAATGTAGTATTTTAAAGCAATGTAAAACACACCGACACTTTTTCTCATTTTCGTTTTAAAATGTTTATTTTATTTATTTTATTTCAGTTTTTGAGCTAGGGCAAATATACATATTTAGATATTTCCAATATCTTTTGAGGTCTAATTTTTTTGCAGAGATTTTTTAAAGTTTGAAATGTAGTTGTCCTACCTATTAAATTTTTTTCAATTCAAGAATGGTGTTTATATTCTTAAAACAATGGTCGGTCGAAATTTCTTGGGTGATTAAAAGTAACTTAATTCTGCAAATCGCGTAATTTAGCAAGTATTAGTTTTGATAAGCTAAAAAAAATTAGACAAAAAGCAAAAAGAGCCGTGGGGGCTTCGTTTCTATTTAAAGTAATCCGTGGGCGCTAAAACTCCAGAACACCCACGGTTCCGACGTCTATGGTCACCGATTACAGGATATATTTTAGAAAAAATTTATGCTATTTATCTAAAGAACAAAGTTTTAAATTAGACTTAAACAAGGATTTTAAGGCCCGGTACTTTCATTAATGGATAACTTTATTGTCCGGATAATTTCCATGGTTACAATTGTCACAACAATTATCCGAAGAATAATTTTATTCGTTAATGAAAGTACCAGGCCTAAATTGTGTAACAATTTACATTTTAAAATTTTTACGTCTATCTAGTAGTCATAAAATTCTTCCCTGATTAAAGAATTATTTATAATTTGTTTAAATTTCTTTCAATGTACTAGCTGCGTGTAAATTTAAAAGAATTACCGAAATAGTACGTCAGCTTTAGTGTAATTTTTTAAAAATTCCAAAGTTTTTGTAAATCTGGAAAACTTTAACCGGTTTAAAAAAAAATTTTCTTATTAAACAACATTCTATGTTACTGCAAAGTAAAAATCCATAATATATATGGTAAATTACTTATAATTTTAAATGTGGACTTACACAAATTTTTCCTTGTGTAGGTCCCTAAATGACAATGAGCGAGGATCATGCAGGGCGAGGCCCTTACCATTCTATTTTGTGAGATGCTAAACACAAAAAATATCACAAGCAAACGCAAAGATGCTTGTAGGTAGATAATTGAAGCGAGGATTACTCGCGCATTAGATTCGTGAAAAAGATTTGCCTAATTTAATTCCGGTTTGTTTCGCGAGGATTATGCATGCATCAAATTCAATAGGAAGATTCGTTTAATGTAATTTATTTTTTATGTAAATTTTGAGGTACGCAATATAGAGCGTAAAACTACGCAGCCTTAAATAAAGGATTAAATTAAGTATCATTGCACTAAAATGAAAAACAAAAATATTAATTTTATTATTAATTTTTCTATGTGAGATATCAGGTACAGTTATAAAAAACATATTTAAAAAATCATCCTTACAGTAAATTAATTATAACTTACAAATACTAAAAAAATACACTTTTATAACAAACCGAAATAAAAAGTAGAAAATAAATTAACTATAGTAAAAAAGTGTAGGTTGCTTAATATTAAATAATATAATTATTTTATTGGTAGCTATTTACAAAATAAGAGTTATTATAAATATTATTATTTTTTAAACTATAAATATTATTTTTTTATTTTTTAGTCTCAAGACAACGTCAAAATTGGCGAATGCGCAAGTATTGTCATTTTGAAAAAGTGCTATTTTATTTTATTTTTTTATTCTGACGATCCTAGTCTAGACATTAAAACAAAGATATGAAATAATTGTATTGTCATCGGCTCTTGACCCCTATAAAAATTTTCAAGTTAATTAGGCTTCTTAAAATTAGTAAAAATTAAGTTAAAAGATACAGATCAAGCTAATAAAAGCGTGTTAAGAAGGTATCAATATGTGTCTATAAATGCATTAAATAAACCTAAATTAATTTAATGTTTACTAAAAGATATTCATTAAATTAAAGGAAAAAAATTGGTTTATCAGTAACATTAAAAAAATACTACAATAGTTTTATGCACAAAAAGACCTTAATTTTATTTTAACAGGCAATACAATACAATAATATATATTCCATGTGTCTCTTACCATGGAAATGCCAATTAGCTTTAATGTGTTAATATTATTTTCAAAAACACATACCTGTCCACCCAGTGCAGGTAGGTGTCGATCCTAAACTCTAAGGACCTTTTTTGTAATAACAGCCGGTCAACAGGGCACCCACAATGGTGGCCACTCGTTTAAACTACATGTGGTCTTTCTATTTAATTGAGATGTATGAAGGTACGCTTTGTGGAGGTTCTTTGCCTTTCTCGGAACATCTTATTACAAGAACATTTTTAACAGTCAGGATCTTGTGTGATCTAAACGAGATGTGAGCAAAGCACGAACATTATTTTAAAACTATTCATGGGATTAAAGTTATTTATATATTTTATTTGTGGTCATTAATGATGTATAACAATAACTAAGTTTCAGCAGGAATAGTTAAGAAAAAGGTTCATTAAAATCATCAAATTTTCCTAATGGGACGTTTTATTTATTGGTTAGTTTTTAAAAATCTCATTTTATATACGTTTTGAGAAAAACGATCTTGTATTAATTTATAGCAAGAAATAAATTACTTTAATTAGTATGAGAAATTTGCGACTTGCTAAAACACAAAAAGTAATTGTTCTGTTGGTTGATTTAAGTGGGGTTGGTCCCGTGCCCACATTTAAACTGCAGCCTGTTGGCCTATTGTGCTCTCCTTTGTTGTTATATAGAAGTCCGCTTTCCTTGATCAGGTCTATCTGATTTCCACCAAGATGCTCATGCGGCAGAGGAATTCGAACACTATATGTCTTCTGTACGTTAGTGCAGTGCAATTGTATATTGTGTAAGGCTGTTTCCTCCCCCTTCCCTCAAACCCTGCATTTTGTGGGCCCAAAAAGCCTACTACTTGTCTTAACTGACTGCGCCTCAGCAGTCATATATATATATATATATATTATATATATATATATATATATATATATATATATATATATATATATATATATATATATATATATATATATATATATATATATATATATATATATATATATATATGTTAGTTCTTAGAGTTTCACGGATAGATGAATGTGAGTTGTTTTCATTCCGGATATATCGTTTATTTTCGCGGAAGTTTGCGGGGACGTTTCGCCAAGACGCACCTTGGATTCAGCGTCTAACTGGTGTCAGAAGATTGATGAGAAGTCAATCTTCTGACACCAGTTAGACAGCATTGAAAATGCAAGTGCGATCTTGGCGAAACGTCTGCAAACTTCCGCAAGGAAAACTAATGACAAACGGATATACTCCCGAATGAAAACAACTCATATATATATATATATATATATATATATATATATATATATATATATATATATATATATATATATATATATATTATATATATATATATATATATATATATATATATATATATATATATATATATATTTTTTTCTTTGGGGAGTGTTGGTAAATAAAAGCACCAATAATTATGGAGATTCCCATAAAAGTGTCGAAAATGGCACACCCTCTACATTTGTAGAAGTCGTTGGATACATACCTGTTGCCTCCTGAAAATATTATACATTTTTGATAAATGGCCGCTATTATAATTATATTTTACAATGAATTAATTTTTTTTTAATTTTTTTTACTAGAAAATTTGACATTTTCAATTAAACTATTTTCGTAATATTAGGGTAGTTCACTTAAAATAAAAGTGTCTTTTATCTAATTAAAAAACGATTTTTTTAAATCGTCTGTAAAGCGAGATATTAACAATCAAATTGTGCATAATTAACATTGCCGATGTATGAAAGCTACGCATTAATTTATTTCGAAAACGGTCCCTACGATATTTTTTAAAACCAGTGCAATACAAATAAAAGGAAAAGAAAATTTAAAAATAACCTGAAATTTTGACAGTTTTGTTAAAAAAATATCTATTGATTTTTAAAGTTTACTAGGTATGTTTGTTATTAAGGAATAGTGTACACTATTTTATTCTTTTTTACGTACTCGTAATTTTGGTATACGGAGGCTTTTTGGGGGGCCAATTACAAATCTGAAATTTTAGTCGGAAACGTTTCGTTTCCGACTAAAAATCCGATATTCCTCCTTTTTTTAGAGGATTCATAATTTTTACAGTAAATTGGCACATAATACTTTAAAAACTTCTTTTAAAAACTGGTTTTTATATTTATTTTACTCGTTTTTTTCTATTTAAATGCAAAGATTCACTTTCAAAAGCATCCATGTATACACCAGGGACTTTTTCCGCAAACATGACCGCGACATCTAAAAGTAAAGATTTGCAATTTAATGAAAAACAGGTGTAACATTAATAAAAAACAAGATTTTAGATGGTGTTTAAAAAATATAGTGTGCCATTTTGGTGTAAAAATTAAGAATTGTGTGCCAATAAAAAGGGGGAATGCAGTGAAAATGGGGTTAGTTTAACTTTCAAGTTTAATGTATGAATATTTCACTCATGTATAAATTTTCCCATTAAACACTTGTTATACAAATGCCACTCGTTCTTCGAACTTGTGGAATTATAAATAACAAGCTTTCATAAAAATTGTCAGTAATTTTTAAGCACTCGAGGTATCCCACTAAGCAAAGAACATCTTGAACACGTTTTGTATCGTTATTCAGAAGTAACTGTGATAACGTTTAATTCTAAACGTTATTTTATCATGGCTGTTTCGTTTTCTTGAATTCTTACTGATAATTTTTGTTTCTGTAACAGACCCTTGTAAATATTTTTAATGCGGTATAGAACAAACATCTTACGGACGTAATTTTTATGTACTTTTATATTAACGTTAAAATGTTGCCAGGTATAAAATGGTCTTTTAAATACAAGTTCAATACATGTACTAATATACGTATCAGATACGATTATAATTTGTTAAAACATAAAATGTTATTGCTGTAATGTTATAATAATGATATTATTTAATGCAGAATCGTTGTAAATTAAAAGTGTTTTCTCATGATATTAAAGGGAAATATGAATCGTAAAGTAAGTATATTAAACTAATTTCTATTACACTTCAGTTTTTATGTATGTATGTAGGTATATAATTATAAACTGACCAAAAATTTAGATTTTGAAGGTAAGGTTTTTAAGCCATAAAACTAGAAAATCCAGCATTAGATAGATTATGTAGGCAATTTTTATACCTAACTTTAGACCTTTTTACTCATATTTACACAAAACAAAATATTTAAGACTTTTTATAAAGTAAATTAAGAAAGATAAACATTATCACATGCACATTTTTATATATAAACTCTTACACTTTGTGTGAATTTGGAAAATAAGCTTTCCATATAAAATAGTCTGTACAAAAATTTGGGAAATATGAAAGGATGGTTGTAGACATCAGATATTTTTATGAATAAATTTTTCTCTATAGTTTATATTGGTTTTTTTTATTAGGGATAGTTATTTGTTACTGGTTTTATCTTGGAAACAATTGTACTATTTCAGGGTGAATGAAAAAATGATAATCAAAAATAACAGGCGATTTATCACAACATTTTTTTAAATCCATTTTTTTTTTCTGTGGCATCTTTAATAGCAGAGTGCGTCCACATATTTACATTTATACACAAAAATGCTAAAACTTTAGGGTAAACAAATATTGTTAATTAATTAATTTCTTAAGGTTTTAATAATCGATAGGGTACACACAGTTTTAGTTTTAGAAAACTCAAACACAAAGGATATTTAATCAAATCTTTTTTACTTGACCAGACAATATTTTAAAAAATATGTTTCACTTTGTTAGTGCTTTTTTGCGTGTAAGTAGGTGTTTAACAGAAAATGGTATATGAGAAAAGGCCTGAGAAATCGTTTAGTAATTTTAATCAAATCCGTAAGCAATTTCTTAAATATCAGAAAAGTTTGCCCATTTTAATATACTTAGTATCATGCGCCTCCTAGTGATAAAGTCGCCAACTTAATATGTTTAGTGACTTTCGAAGCCATCTTCATTACACTAATTTTTATTTTAAAGCTGTACCATCCTTATGTTGCTGGACATTAAATGGTTAACAAAATACAATTTACGACCATACTTAATTAAACATTCTGTATTTTTACCATACACCACCCATTAGGGATCCAAAAGATCTTTTAATGTTATATAATTAACATAACAGAATCACCTATTTAAATCCTTAGAAAAACCTCTTTATAACGTAAGTTATATAACGTGGATGTTTCAGAATATATGCTAGGCCCAACCAATGCAAAATACGTAACGAGGCCGTGTAAGTTTCGAAACCAAAACGTTGTATTTTTAACGTAACTACGATTTTGTTAAGTTGAAGGAAATATAACGTAACTATTAGGTTCAAGGCGCTGTTATTGTTTTAAGATGATTAACGTAACAAAGGAACAAGAAAACAAAAATGTAACGTAATTAAGATGATTTGTTGCGGATTACCCCCGATAACTTTAAAAACACCCCACTTCAAAAATTTTGGAAAAAACTAAAATTGCACATAAAATGCTAATTACGCAACTACTATTTTTTTTGTTAATTTTTGTTTCGATTGAAGCAAAAATTAAAGCCAAAATCAAATTTCAAATAAAACTATTATTTAAAAAAAATCCCATATGATGCTGACTTTATTGATCATACCAGTAATACCTTTATTTACAAGACTAGTAAAAAAAGGCAATTTAATTAAAATATTGGCAATCTACCAGTCATAAACATGGATAGTAGTGAATTTTTTAGAGGCACAATAAATATAAATTATTAAACCCTATTTTATGGCCTTTCTGACAATAGTCAGTATCTACGTTTTATAAACCCTTGATTTTTTATTGATGCTTTTAACTTTTTAGAGCCGGCTTTATAAATGGTTTTTTGTGCCAAATGTCTAAATAAAATTTTTAGTAGGTTAAAAAGGTAAAGCCTTTTTTAAATGTATTGGCATTTGCAGAGTTATAAATGTTGGCGAAATCCAATAAAATGTACAAAGGATTTACCGTCAAAGGTTTATTAGCAAACTGGGTTATTTTAATTAAGCAGACCACCTTCTTAGGATATTGGCTTGTAAACTGGTCAAAGGAAATGGATAGTAATATTTTTTGCTTTTCTTTTAAAATAATAATATTCTTCTTTAAGGAAGTGATTTTGTCTAAAAAATACAGAGATTGGGTTTTTTGTACTTTGTAGCGTTTACGGGGCTTGAAAAATAATCAGTGGAGTAGGTAATTTTATTTTCTGAAGGAGGCATCGCAAAGGAATTAATTTATTAATTGATTTCTTGGGGTATCGTTCCTAAAGGGTTTGCCAAATGAAAATGCCTTTATGTCCCGCCAAGCTTTTAAACATTTTTATTTTCTTTTTCAGGGCTTCAATTGTAAAAATACGTTGGTATAGTGAGCCTAATTACTCACTACAACATGCAATTTAGTCAAAGAAATTTCTTTAGTAAAAAACAGCTGGTATATTTGTATAATAGTGTTTAATCAATATACAATATTACTATATACTTTTTATTTAATAATTTTAAAATTTTTATTTATACAGGGATGAGGTGAATAGGTTTTTTTAATATATTTTTATTTTAATTTTTTTAGGACGCAGTATTTCGTTAAACTACTGCTAAGGATTACAAAATTGCAGTCTTAGTTAACTAAGGGTGAATAAGACTCTACCTAGCAGTTTTTTTAATAATTTGGATTGGTGTAAGTAACACAAAGTGATGGTGAGTAAAAAAAGTAAATACAAGAAAAGGAATGAGGAATAAAGAAAATGAATGTAATCAATTTTTTAAGATAATTTACTTGAGATTTTTTTATTTTAATTTTAATGGATTTTTAAGTTGCCATTTAAGATACTATTTTATTAAAAAAACTACTTCTAATTTAATCTATTGCCAATGGACCGACCCAGGAATGAACCCTAAGCAGCTATGGATAGTGGCTAACAGAGCACACCTGTCACATATCTCTGTCAACCATATAAAATATATATATATATATATATATATATATATATATATATATATATATATATATATATATATATATATATATATATATATATATATATATATATATATATATATATATATATATATATATATATATATATATATATATATATATATATATTGTTTTTGCTGCTCTATATTTTGCGAACAAGGTTATGTATACAGGGTGTATCAAAAAGCCCGTACAAGGACAAAGTTAATTTTGTTAAATGATTCCCTATATTTTTTGTTATAGTTTTGTTTTCTACATGAAATTCTCGATATTTTTTATCTAACATGTCATATCCCTATATTTAATTGTTTACGAGATATTCTCATGTAAATAAATATTTAGATTAAAAAAATCCGCTCATCTCTTAATATTTTTTTACGTTTCTGTGGTTTTAGCAGTTTTTGTAGAGTGACAAAACAGCCATAGTAATAATTAACAGGTAATTAGATATCAGATGACGAGTAGAAATAGGTAAAACCTTAAACAAGAAAATAACCATTAAAACAATTTTTTTACAGATTAATAAAACTGTCATTTTGACATTTTTATTAATCTCTGTAGCATATATATGATTATTATGCAAGCCCCAAAAACCGCTGAAACCATAGAAACGTAAAACAACATTAAAAGATGATCGAATTTTTCCCTTCTAAATTTGTGTTTAAATGCGAATATCTCGTAAACACTTGAATATAGGGATATGATATGCTAAATAAAAAATATCTAGAATTTTATGCAGAAAACAAAAATGTAACAAAAAATATATATGGAGTCATTTAAAAAAATGAACTTTGTTTTTGTACGGACTTTTTGATACACCCTGTATACAAAACGTTGTTCGCAAAATATAGAGCAGCAAAAACCAAAATATTTTTGTATAAAACGTTTTTTTCGAATTTGAATGTTTAAAGCAATAAGTGGGGGGTCACACTTCACAGACTTACCCTGTATATACATATATAAATAAACGACCGCCAGGAGTTCTGTAAAACAATAAATCCTATAAACGGTACTTTTGAGAATGACCCATCCCAAGAAGAGCCGTAGAGTTAGGCAAGTGTTACTCTCATTCCTTTACAGTTGATTTGAAAATGCCACGAAATTCCCTTACCCCTATTGCGTCTAAACAGTGAAACCAGATACAAACAATCATAAAATTCTTTTGTTACATTAAACAGGTGATACTTTGATACTCTAGTAAATTCTTTAGAAATAAAAGTTTCGATTTAACTCCAAAAGCACAAGTTGTCTTTAAATAAGCCATTACTTACTTAATAATAGGTTTGGAGCAACTAAAAATAAAACCATTTTCTTTGTTTTTTTATTAGCTACAATTTTGTTTATTATAGTCTTAGCGATAAAGCTCAAACTTTTTGAGATATTCGTGAAAAACGATTCAAAAACATGGTTAGAGATCGAAATTTCAATCGCAAATAACTCAAAAAGTATTGCGATTGAGGAAAAAAAAATTATAGAAAAAAAATGTACTTAAAATTAGTAGATCTATTGATGTCTACAGTAATTTTTAACAACCAATTTTTCACCCCCGAGAAGGGGTGGTTTTCACCCCCTCGGTCAAAGCAACCAACGGCATTGGGTAGACTTTGAAGTAGAGGGTACGGACTACTTACTCTTAAATTTTTATAATTTTAGGAAGTATTCCATAGAATTTCTAGCCAAAACGGGGCTGTACTGGACTATATAACAAAACAAATTCGGTTGTATGGTCTTTCTCTGTAACGATCATTAAATTATTTTATGCTAATATTACCTTTTCTTTATTCCTCATGCAAGAAAGTATCATGATAAAAACTATAAAAACGAAATTTATTTAGGGGCGCATTTGCCAGACCTTTTCAAAAGCTTTCCGAAAAAATGTCTTTATCCTAATAAACTCGAAAGATGCAAGTTATATATCTGCTGTGCAATTACAAAAGCGCATTCTTTTGAAGTAATTGATAAAAGATGCAGAATAATTAAAGTATCAAGGTTAGAATTGCCGCTCTTCCGCGCGATAGAAATAATTCCGTGTTCGACGGTTAGCGGTGGAGAAAAATTTGTACAAAAGTTTTGACTGATTTTTTTGGCAGAGCACCAGAAGGGTTTCTGCCATTCGAGAGTTAAATAACGAGATCGGCAGAGCTTCTTTTAAAAAAGTTTTATTTTACAAAAAATGGGCTTGAATAATTACAAACTAACTTATTATTTTAAAATTAGAATTAAAACTAAGGTGAACAATTATTACGAACAGCACGGAGCTTTGACACGCAAATAATGTTACCATTGACACGGTAGAATTAAATAATAATTTATACTGTGCCATTGACTATGCAAAAACTGTATACAGTAAAGCGCAGAGTACTGCGAATATAGGACAATCTTGGACGATTTTGGATGTACCTAAAAACGCCGCACGCATTGCTTATCGATCAATAATCTTCCAGCAAATAATTCAATACGTTTATTTCTGAAATAATTCTTTAGTATCGAACGCTCGACAGCAATAGTTGTACAGTGTCGAATATTTACGACCAAAAGTTTTTTTAATAAAATAATTATTACTATAAAGAATGTTTACGAACTGAAAGAGAAAATTAAAATATTTGAATGGTATCACCGTGGAAATCCTGTTAGGGGAATTAGGGAATTATTTATTAATTTATTTATAACTAAGCCGACTCCCACGATTTCCACTATTTACCGAGTCATTAAAAACTTTCTGACATTTGGTTGTTTAACTCCAAGAAAACATAAACATGATAGTGCCCCAGAAAAAAACCAGGAAAGGAAAATGAAAGAAATTATGGTAGTGACAAGTGTTATTAAAAATCCTACAGTTTCCATTAATACAATTGCAGAACAGGTTGATTTGTGCAAAAGATCAGTGGGAAGAGTGCTGAAAAAAATTTATACCGCTCCTACAAAGTCAAGAAAAACCCACGAAATTAACCCTGTGATCATTTTAGACAAATACAATTTTTTAAAACTGTAATGGAAATGAAAAATAACAATGCATTTATAAGAAACATTGTTTTTACTGATAAACGACATTTCCACTTCATGGTCTCACCCAACGATTTTTTTCTACTGGGGTCACGTAAAATAGAAATTTATGGTTTCCAGGAGAATAGCTATCTACAAAATTACAATTACAAATTGAGAATTCTTTAGATTATTACCCTTAACATTCTAGCAAATATCAGAAGGCGTTTTTATGACAATCTTGGTAATTTTGTGGCTCAAGAAGGTGGTTTATTTGAGCATCTTTAATAACTTGAAGAGTTTTTTATATATTGAATGCACATTAAATTGTTTTCTTAAGAATATCTTCTACGTTTCATTATTTATTAGAAAAAATTATTTTATTTTATTAGGAAAACTTTGGTTTTAAGACCGCAGCAAACGTTGCGTCTCGTAAGCAACTAATTTTAATTTATGGTTTATAAAAAAATCAGATCGAAGTCGGTTGACGCTAGCTAGGCTCTTGTTACTTGCCTACAAACACTGCATCCTCTAACTGAAAATAAAACGTAGTACACAACTAAACTGGGCAGATAATTCTTCCGAATTTATCACCGCATTCCCCACCAGTCCCAACCAAAAATAAGCCAACTAAGGAAACGAGACGGAAATTGAAATGCAAGACAAGATTATTATATTTTAGAATGGGTTCATCCAAAATCGTCCAGGAGCCTCCTATGTTCGCAGTACGGTGCGCTTTACTGTATATAGGTAAAGATTGCATAGTCAGCGATAAATTCCTATTCTAGGGATATTACTCGAGAGAGAAAGAACCTTGATTTTAAGCAATTGGTAAAACAGTCTTTGGCCCCTAAAATTATTTCTTGCCTCGATGCATTCTCGGTTTTCGGTACAACGATTTTAAAGAAATTTTTTGTGAACCAAGACTTTTAGGAGTGGTAATGGTAAAAAAGCCATTTAAAAAATGTCTAATATTTTATTTTATTATTACACCAAAAGCCGGCAAGTCTTATCGTAACGGTTAATAAACGTTGATGCTTTAATACCATTTCCCCTAAAATTAATAGGGAAGCCAATATTTGATTACTTTCCAATTTGAATGCAATTTCCCATGCATTACGCTGTAAGAAACTTTTAACCACGCCTTTAATAGTTAAAATATAATTAATTAATTAGAAATTTAATTATCCATTTGTATTCGTTTTGCAAAATGTATATTTTTGAAAAAGAATTCCCTACAATCATAGAAATTATAAATAATATTTTATCTCGGGGCAAGCTAAAACTAGTCCTATTGGAACATTTTAAGTAAATTAATTACCAAAGAAAATTCTTTTTATTTTAAACTTTAAGATACATTTTATTTACATTGTGTTCGTGAGAAATATTTATTAAAATAACAGAAGATTTTAGAATGACTTTATTGATAAAGGTGCATTGACAGTAATTTTGTCTGATTAAATAGAAAATGTAATTGTTAGCTTAGAATATTGTTAAAGTCTGTTGAACTTTAAAGGTAAATATTATAAAGTAAATATTACCATTTTTGATTACTCATCCCCTGTTAGAAATATAGGTATGTATTTATTCGTCACTTAAGATTTCATTTAGAGGACCTGCAATCAAGAAAGGAACACACAATTTTTTTATTAGTTTAATGTCATTTGGAATATTTTGTAGGGCGAACAAATAAATTTATATATATATATATATATATATATATATATATATATATATATATATATATATATATATATATATATATATATATATATATATATATATATATATATATATATATATATATATATATATATATATATATATATATATATATATATATATATATATATATATATATATATATATTATATATATATATTATATATATATATATTATATATATATATATATATATAAATATAAATATACGGGAATATTCTTGAGGAAATGTCAATACTAGGTACATAGTCAGGGTCCAAAAATAAACATAAAAGTCAAATTAAAATATGGGTCCGCAAGGTTTGTTTGCAATATTGTTTTTTTATCTTTTAAATAAAATCTATGATAATGCTCAATATTGAGTAAAATTGGTATCCTTTTTGGTTTCATTACTTTTTTAATTTTAAAATTTTAAAGCCGACTTTTTACCCCCCTATACCTGTTAAAAGTTGATATAAGCAACCGTTTTTGAAATAATTGGATTTAAAAAAATTACGACGCATCTGATTTTATTGTAGCAAAATATAAAAAATAAAACAAAATGTATAATTAAACAATATGTATTTTAATTTTTAATAAAATTATTGCTCTTAATTTATGTTCAGCAAAACATAAGCTAGGTTTTATAATTTTTAAAAATACTTTTTTCTTAAACTTTAACAGCCTGTATTTTGAAAACGAAGGCCTTGCAGACCGATATTTGTATAGACTTTTATGTTTATTTTTGGACCCTGGCTACGTACCTGAAGTATTGACATTTCCTCATAAATCACCCTGTATATATAGTCTGATGGTAATTCTTTATAAAATTCCATAATCTGTGATTTGCACAAATACCACCCTCCATTGTATTCCAATTTTATGCCGTTTTCCTAGTTCTCCCTAATTTTTTTTAATTTTAACGTTTCATATAAAAATTTAATAAAATGCTCGAAGGACCAAACTGAAGACCTGAATTTTCCCGGCGTTTAGGTGCATTGAATAAATAGGCGGAAAAATTCTACTCGCAGCTGTATCCAGTTTAATTAAGAAAGCAATTAAATTGTAATAAATTCAATAAGCCAAACCTTTTTATCTGTAGTGGCTCTTGGAAAATTCATTAGACAATTTCCAGCTTTAAAATAAACGTTAGCGTTCTAAATCGAGGTCTCCAAATATTTGCCCTACCACTTTGGCCTGAATATTTTAACGAAAACCCAAGTAATTATACTTGTTATAAGGGTTAAAGTAGTTACATGAAGTCCTAAAATGTCTAACTGCCTTTTAAAGTTTTTGTACTGAAGTTAAACATTATAGGTTCGGATACCTTACTTTTCACCAAATGTATATTACAAATTCTTCCGGGAAAGGGAATTTATGTTTAAGTTAAATTTATGCCATTAGCTCTTGAATATTCAAAATGACAGGTTGTTCAATGAATTTTGTCGTTTGAAAAGAGAAACATGATTTTATGGTTTGAAATACATTTTGTTATTCAATATAATCACTCTAATTTTAAATACACTTCTTCCAGTGATTTTTTAATTTATTGATTCCATATCGGGAGTGAGATCAAGGAGACCATCGAAATATTTCTCTACGCCTGCTTTTCCCTCTTTGTTTCCCACGCTATAATTTTTAAAGGCATGAAAACTGCCAGATGATAGAATAAGCTAAATTCGCTAATAAAGCGAATGTTGCAACAAGTCGTAATTTAATTCGCTGCTTTTCCCGATTTTCAATAATTCCCAAATGTCCACAGTAGATCTTCTTACGTATGTTTTATATAAATAGAACAAGAACCTTGAGTTCCTTAGCAAATTTCAAATTATTACTTTTGATAAATCTAAGACGTTTGATCACGTCTAGCATAAGCAAATTTATTCCTTCCTAACAACCTTTCACCTCAACTTTGTTTTTGGCTCTTTAGATTTTTTTTCAATCGACGAATATATGTTATTGCAGATGGTCATTCTTCTAGCTTCTGCCAAATCAATCCTGGCGTACCCTGAGCCAGTCTCTAAGCTTGATTTGGAAAGCAAGCGGGTAATACAGATTAAAGCACAAAAAATATTGATCATTTTAATGCCTCAAAAAGACAATTAAATTCGTTGTCGCAAAAAAATCTACCATTACTTATGAGCAACCAAGTTCTGCAGAATAAAGGGTCATTTAACCTGTGAGCATTACCTTCGAGAACGACCTTAACTGACACTAAGCATATTATCCCAATAGCCGCAGCAACATCAAAAAAGCTCGGATTCCTTTACCGAGCCAAAAAGTATTTCTTTTTTTCTGATCTTTATACTTCCATTCTCTTTCAGCACTACCCGAAAAAAAGTCTAGCTTTTCTCACCCCTTAATCTCTTCTTTGTCCAATTTATTGAGTTGACAAAAGTTTGCTTTTATTTAGGACATTAATAATGTTTTAAAAATTACTTTTTTAAACTTAAATGCATTTTAATGAGAATTTGCCGGCTAAGTTGCAAATCAACAATTGAACGAATGAAAAACTGATTACTAAAGTGATGTCATAAAAGCGTAGTTTAAAACAAATTAAATTTACTTTAAAGAAAAATTAACTTAGAATAACGAGGAAGAAAATAAAAATTTTCGAAAGCTTGGAGTAGCACAAAAGCATTTTTATTTAGAAAGCCCTCTGGGACCGATACTTCAAGAATCAAAGTTGATTTCTCTTGGTATTTATTCTTCATTAGAATTTCTTGGAAGTTTTGGTTCAACTTTATTTTGGAACTGAAGATTTATTTTTAATTATTTTATATTGGTTTATCTTTTTACAAACGTTTCGGCAAAAACCAGATTTCCTTCTAGGACATAACGACACTGATAATGGCTTTTGTCGAAACGTTTGTAAAAAATAAACCAATATGGAAAATTAAAAATAACTTTTTAATTTCAAAATAAAATTGAACCAAAACTTCCAAGAAATTATAATGAAGTATTTTATATATTAGTTTTTTTTTTTTTTAAAAATATTAAATAAAAAATTTAAAAACCTTTAAAAAGGAATAAATATTTTATTTCAAGAGAATTCTATCAAGGTAATTAATAATTTTGGTTCTATCCTTTTAATATTTAATTTATTTTTAAATACCCCTCTTTTCCCCCATACCTACGCCAGTGTACTTTCGTAGCTAATTCCGTTCGATGGAAATAAGAGTACTAAGAAAATCGCGTGTCTAGAAACTTGACAATTCCATTAGGTAGTCGTCATTTGCCTAACATATGCCCCGTTAGCGCCAGTTGTTTAGATACCTACGCCACACTATTAGAAAATTAGCAACAGAACAAACTAACGATAATCTGACCAAGAGAACAGTTGGTCTATATCTTTATTGTAATCGGAACAAAGGCAGGCATTAGTGTTACGACCTTCTTAAAGGACCTCATACCATTTAAACTAAGATGTTCTCATTACCAAAAGGCCATCTGTTGCACAAAATTATTTTGTTATGCCCGTGATTTCCAATTTTTGTTTTTACTAACAAGATAATACCATATGTTTCAGTAAGATGTTGTCGGTTGATATGGGTATACTACCTGAAAAATAAAAAATAATTACAAACTCACACCCAATCAGTGTCAGGTATGTTTTTACTAACTTCTTTATTTTATTATACTTATACTTAATACAAGTTTATTTCTGGTCAACCTGTTAGTATTTTCTTCTATATATAAAGGCTAATTCACGCTGCGTGTCCTATTAAAAGTTCTGTAGGACCAAAAAACGAATTTTTTAAAATTTTTACCAAATTTAAAATATTAAAAATTTTAAAATAAGGTTGCCAGACCTAACCAAAAACCAATGGCAACATTGAAATTTTTATTACATATTCGAATACTACAGAAAATTGTTAAGTAATTTTTGTCAACATCTTCCTATACCTATTTCTTCCCTTTTTTAAAAATAATTACTTTTTAAAAAACTCACCATTAAAAAGGTTTAATATTTGGCCTAACCGATGGATACTAAATTTTTTTGGGTTAGACAATGCATGTATTTAAAAGACAATGCTATTATAGCAATAAATCATACAGGGTCCCCCAAAAAATGCATTTTTCCCAAAAAAAAACCCTTTTTTTTTTTCAATACAAATACCGTATTTTACCCCATTTTCCAATAAACCAATAGTTTACCTAAAAATTTCATCATGTTTCTATCCCCAAATTCGCCACCGTTTTTTAAATACAAGGGAATTTTAATTTTTAAGAATTTAGGTTTTTTTTAAATAAAAAAATATAAATTTTTTAACTTATATGTCAAATAGTGGTCACGACAATTTAAAAAAAGTTCCATCCTACCTAGGTTAATTGTAAATTAAGCCGGTGGTTTATTGGGGATGGTTTTTAAAAAAAAAGGAAAAATTAAAATTTTCTTGTTTTTAAAAAAACGGTGTCAGATTGATAGAAACATGTATGGATATTTGTAGTTACATTATTGGTCTATTCGAATATGGAATAAAAACCAGTATGTTGTATTTAAAAAAAAAAGAGTTTTAATCATAATTTAATATCGGTAAAAATGCAATTTTGTTGGGATCCCTTGTAAGATATATTGCTATAATATCATATAGATCTTTTTTAAAAAAAAAGCATTGTCTAATCCCAAAAAAAATTTTTGTAACAACTCGGTTAGGCACCTAAATATTAAACCTTTTTGACATGGTCATGTTTCTTAAAAAAAAATAGTAATTAATTATTTTCTCAAAAACGGTTAAATATAGGTATTGGAAGATATCAACAAAAATCTCTTAGAATTTTATGTGTGTTGTGTAGATCCGAATATGCAATAAAAGTAGGGTTTCTATTTAAAATTACAATGTTGACATTTTTCGGTTAGATTCTGGCAAAAGCTGCACTTGCCAAAATATTTTAAAATGTAGCCCTTTTCACCTGTTATGACCGTGTGGCAAGTTTGAAAAAGTTCGTTTTTTTGGTTCTCCAGAACTTTTTAAAAAGGGCACTCAACGTAAATCACACTATATATATATATATATATATATATATATATATATATATATATATATATATATATATATATATATATATATATATATATATATATATAATATATATATATATATATATATATATATATATATATATATATATATATATATATATATATATTGTTTAAAAAACGTATTTTGACAATAACTTTGGCAAAAATGTTTTTTATTTTAAATTTAATTTTCATTTTGTTTTTAATAAAATAATTATAGCATGTCATTTAAGATATTAAAAAAATAATAAAAACAATAAGCTTTTAGGTTTTAATTTCAGAAAAAAAGCAAAACCAATAGCGCAAGATGCAGAATTTTATATTTAAAGAGTGGAATATTATTAAACAGGTAATTTGATTTTTAGTTGTGTGGTACAATAATATATGGGGTATTCAATTAAAAAAATCCCAAGTTTGTGTAACAGCTCTAAAACCTTAACTGACATAAAAAAAATCAGTACGCCACCGGACATCGTGAAATCGACCAAAATTTAAAAACGTCCTATATATCTCCAAAATAAATTGAGCTAGCCTTTAAATTTTATCATATTTAAATTGGTTTTAATGTAAACAACTTTTTTCTTACGATTTTCTCAATACCCTGTAAATACAAACAAAATGCGCCCAAGATTAAAAAACTCACAACCAATTTTATGGTTAAAAAATATTTTTTATTTAACCAAAAAGGGCAAGGTTTTTCAAATTCCTAAATTTTGTTCTAATATCCTTTTTTGAGAAAGTCAAAAATACCATAATTTCTAAAAATATAAAATGAATGGGGCCCCGAACAACGAACACAAGGGGGAGATAAGAAATCAAACTTATTAAAGTGAATTTAAGAAGGCAATTCGTTTTAACAAGGGCCAAAGAAAACCAAAAATTAATCAAAATACGAAGAAAGCAGTAGAAGTCTTTCTATAAAGATTAAAGATTGAAGCCAATTTGGAGACGTCAGTCTGTTCATCGTCGAGTTCATCCTAATCGAAAAGGCAGGATACATATAGGAAAGTAAATTCGAAAAACGATTAACCACAGGGAGGAGTAAATACGATTTTAATGAACATAGGCTATTTAATTACTTGGTATTAAACGACATAAAAACCCTTTCAGGAAACAAATAATATACAGGTTATCCGTATTGAGTTGTAACTTAATATAAGAAATATAATTCTATAAGGAATAAAGATTAAAGCCAATTTACAGGCATTATTTTATTTATCGTTACGTTCATCCTTGAGCAAAAAGGCAGATATACATATAATAAAGTAAATTCAAAAAGCGATTAACCACAGGGCTGGAGTTAATACAATTTTAATAGAATATAGCCCATTAAATTACTGGGTATTATACGACAAAATATTAAATTTTTCGAAAACAAATATACAGGGTATCTGGATTTTGTTGTAATTTAATTTAAGGGCCTTTTTTACCTGGAACTCGTCTTAATTTACTACCGAAGACAGAGCAGCCTCCTGGGCTTTTTGTACTTAATCTCCCATTTTCCTTTATACCAATCCTTCTACAAGTCTGTACAAATCCGAGAGTTCGTGGTTAATTTATTTCTTTGGGCTCATTTTTGGTTACTCAAAGAATACCTGTCTTTTGTGAATTAACGATTCACATTCGCACAGGTTGTGGTAGGCTGTTTCTTTCCCCTCATCGAACATTCTGCAACTTGAGGCTCCATTGTAGGACCTTATCTTGTGTAGGCTATCGTGCCCTGTTAGAAGCCGTACTCTTATGCAAAGTCTTTTCCTACTTTGTCTAAGTAGTTCTTCCTTCATTGTTTTGGATGGGCCCTTTATGAAGCCTTTTCCATATCTTACTCTACTGATGCTGGACCAGTATTATTTGTTGTGTTTGTTTCGGAATCATTTCCTAGTTTGCCCTCATGTTGCGGTTTTAGTCATTCCAAGGGCAGGTTCTGGTCCAAAGTATGGATTGGATGATAATTTAGGGTCTTTCTATGATTAAAAAGTAAAGCCAATTTGTAGACATCAGTTAATAAGTTTATCCTTGATCAAAAATGCAGGTATACATATACATAAGCAAGTAAATTCTAGCGATTAATCACAGTGTAATGGATTATGGTTGAAACAAAAGGCTTAAGATATAATCTTGAGTTATTAGGTCCCTAGTACTTGTTAGGTCATCAGTCTATTGCACGTATCAAAGCCATTGACCGTGAAGGTTAATTATGGTTTATTATGTTATGTTATTATTTAAACAGTTAGTTTATATAACAATACTGATATATTATTGTAAACTGTGTATATATTAAATGATGTTTGTTTAATGTTTAAATATATATATAATAACTTGATTTATACACATTAAGATTAGATACGATTAGATATAATTAGATATATTTAGTATGCATTAGATGCAGTAAGATAAGTTAATACTATTTATTTTTATATTAAACTATGTTTAATACAAAGTCTCTTGTTTGACTTCTTGACGTGTACCAGATACTACGAACCAAGTACAAAGCAGAAGTGCCAATTCACATGGCGATCCTACCAGTTACATGTTATAAGGAAGTCAGGAAAAGTATACCGTCCAGTGATATAAAATAGACGCCAATATGGGCAAATCATCTTCCAAACATGCGGAAATTACTGACTCTGGAGTAGTCAGACTCAAATTTCATCGTGGAACAAGAAAGCATCCAAGTGCCTACCGATGTAAGAGTACTACTATATATATTGACAGTTGCTGTTGCTTTGTTGTTTCTACTAAAATAAAGCAGACCTATCGAAAACAACTTAAGAAGAATCTCTCCATATGTGCTTCAAAACTCCAGCAGCAGAACCCAGTGTAGTTTGAGAAGTCCCAGAACCAGAACACTGAACAGCGTTGGACATAACCCCACAGCAAGATCAACTCCTCGCTAACCCAGAACACAGACAGCAGTATAGTATGTAAGTTAATTAGGAAAAAAATTTATTATTATTATTTGTATATTTTTTTATGAACATTGTGTTAAAGTCTGCTCGACGCTCTGCTGTTCTCAGAATTATTTTATTAGTCTGAAATTATTATTATTTTTTAATTTTATTACAATATTATGGTATTTAATTCGCTAAAAAGCATATACGAGGACTCAGTTAAATTGTGCGACATTATAAAAAAGAGTCAAAAGAACCGCCGAATAGATTTAGTTAGAGTAAATAATTTAATTCTAGAAGTAGGGAAGTTAGAAAATAAGTTTCATAATATACAAAAAGAGGTCCAAGATTCCGCTGATTTACCCAACATTAGTAAAATCATACTATGTAAAATAGTGAACAACTTAACTTTGTTAATATCACGTATTAAAATATGGCGTTGCCGGCAGTTTCGTAAATAACGGCGATCTCAAGACGCTGCAAGATTTAGTAAAACAACTAAATAGATAATAAAATATATTATTATAAAATTCCAGATGAAGCGGGTAGGTTACGTTAGGTAGAATTGGGCAGACGGGACAATATAAGGAAACAAAAATGTAGAAAATAAATTAGCACCTTTGTTTAAAGGTCCATTTAAAATTTTGATATTAAGAATCCCAATGTAGTTTTAAATGTAAATAATAAGCTTCAAGGAGGTACATAAAAATATTATTAAACCTTATTTTAAGTCTTAAATTGTACATAGTATATAAGATAGCGGAATGAAAAAAAAAAGTTCAGAAAACATTTTTTTCAACTTTTTGCGGGGAAGGTGTAATGGATTATGGTTGAAACAAAAGGCTAAAGATATAATCTTGAAATAAGGTCCCCAGTACTTGTTGGGGTCATCAGTCTATTGCACGTATCAAAGCCATTGGCCGTGAAGGTTAACAGGTATATTATGTTATGTTATTATTTAAATATTAGTTTATATAACAATACTGATATATTATTGTAAACTGTGTATATTAAATGATGTTTGTATGTATTTGATATATATATATATATATATATATATATATATATATATATATATATATATATATATATATATATATATATATATATATATATATATATATATATATATATATATATATAGTAACTTGATTTATACACATTAAGATTAGATACGATTAGATATAATTAGATATATTAGATGCCAAGTACTGACTGTAGATGTGTGGAAAGTAGGGGGTAGTTTATTATTACTTTTACGTATTTATTTATTTAGGTGGTACACTACAGAAAGTAAAACTTCTAAATGGTAAAAGTTCAGTTCACAAATTAAATATACAATACATATACCCAACACTATACCAAATAAAAGACAAATTATTTATATTTTAAAATCGCCTTCAACGTGGCTAAGCTAATAAAAAATATATCACAGTCGGAATAAAATCTATTATATATGTACACATTAAATGGTGTGCAAAACTATTTAGGCCGTAGTTTGTCTTGTGACAAATTAATTGGAATTGGAATTAAAAACAATATTAAACTTCACCGACTGCTACATTTCACGTGTTCATTAATTTTCTTATACAAGAACAACACATGAGCACCCCTTCGCCGAGTCTGCAAGCTTTGAAGACCACAAAGCAAGAGCCTTACTGAATAAAGTACATTCTGGTAGAGAAAGTAATGCTTGTACAGAGATACTTAATAAATTTGTTCTAAACTTTTTCAATTTTGTCTTCGTGACAAGCATAACCCGGAGACCATATGACTGAACAATACTCTAAATTGCTGCGCACTAAACAATTATAAACACTGGTAAGTGCACGAGTATCGCTGATATGCGTTGTGTTCCTCTTAATAAACCCAGAACAATACTATCAATATGTTGATTAAAAGCTAAATACGAGATTTGAATAGCTAAAGGTTAAAAGGAAAATAAAATACCTTTGCAGGTAGCAGATTCTACATACTAGATAGACACTCAAGGGATAAAAAAGCAGACAATGTCAGAAGTTTGGTGCTTAAGGTGAACTGTACACGGATTTATGATAGTGGCACTTTGCGTTGGTTTATTTGCAGCTGCAAGAAGAGGAATTATAATGTTTAATCTCTTAAAGTTAAAAATAAATCTGTGAGAAAGTCACTCTTAGGGCGAATGGCTTTCTTTAGATGGAATCGAGATTGCCAAGAGTTGTAGAAGAAACCTTTCTTCAGATATGGAAAGAGTATTTTTAATTAAGTTTATAAATAGCGTACAGGTTTAAATATTAGTAGTATTTTCTGAATTAAAAGAGAACTCCAAGCTTTCCGACAAATATTGGTAACGCGCAAGAAATTATCTATCGTTGGGCAAAACTTAGCCGCTAACATGTAGTGAGTTGATACTTGAATTACCCTGCACTATGAATAAAGTAATTGTGGAAGAAAGAAGATTGCCAATGTAAAGAAGAAAAATAGTTCGTGCCAGTACTGAGTTATATTTGATTACTGTAGTATACAGCCCAATTTTATTTTAGCTACATTAGTTTTATTTGTCTATTTTAGTGACTACTCCATATTTCCACCTTCTGTAACTGAAAGTAATGATGAGTTTCTAGTTATCCTTGGTTGCAACAACATCTGGTCACGGAGTGCTACATAGAATTCTCGAAAGAATGAAGAGGGTGATGTCTTTTTTTTCGTGTGTGCAAAATTGTCAATGTTTGGATGATTTTCTATGCTAAAAAACAGACTACGAAGTTTTATTTAAAGCAAAAAAGCAAGCCAAATAAAGGAATGTAGATAATGTTTAAGGACGATATTTTTAAATAAATTATAGTTTAAAAAAAAAACTAAAAAAACACGCTTTAATAGCAAATCGAACTAAAAAGTAACAAATAATTTTTAAGTATAAATATTTTGTGTTACAGTGACAGCAAGTACAGTAATCAATTATGACCAATAATTATTTTGGAATAAGATTAAACTAAAAATTAAGTTACTAACAAAATAATTCAATTATGTAAAAAAGCGTGGAGTGCTTAATATTAAATTTTACAACTATTTTTATGATAGCTATTCACAAAATTAAAGTTATTATGCAAATATAGTAAATGACACCACACGCTTTTTTACAATAATTGAATTATATTGTTATTACCTTCAATTTTACTTTTAATCTTATCTAATATTTAAAATTAGTTGGTTATAGTAGATTATTGGACTTTCTATCACTACAACACAAACTATTTATACTTACAAATTATTTTCTACGTTTTAGTACGGTTTGCTATAAAAGCGTGTTTTTTAGTTTTGTTTAAACTATAATTTATTTTCCCATTTTTTAGTCACAAAACCACATCAAATGTAATCTTAATCAAAAAGCCTTAATTTTTAGTATATCTTATATTTGTCAATAAACCTATTACGGCCAACGGATAATAACAAAATTCCATATGGAAAAGGAAAACCCCACAGACAAAATATATAATAATTCTTCTCTTGCCAGTAGCCTGGATTCGTGTAGAAAGCATTTTGTGCTATTTAGGCTTTGGTGAATTCGGAAGTATTGTCATTTTAAAGGTGCGGTTTCCTAGGAGCGTCGGCCGGCCGAAACCGATCGCGACCGAAGTTCGCTGGAATTAACTGTGTGTTTTTGAATGAAGTTGGATTCCTAAAGTCGGTCCGACTCCGCGGATAATTTCCGCTCACTTTTGTCGGTTTCGGTCGTCTGTTCCATTCAGTAGATGGTTGATTTTAACCGAGAGCGGAATGGAATTTTAACGAAAATGAGTAGTCAAAAACTGTCGTATATTGAAGAAGAAATTGAATAAATTTAGTTAAAACATCCAGCCTTGTATAATTCTAAATTAAATGTTCTTGTCTTCTTTTAAAGACATTTCGTTTATTTTTCGTCTCTTTCGAGACTAAAGTAAAGAAAAGATGCAATTTTTCTCTTCTACTTCTTTAAGCAGCAGTAAGACACAGATTTTTCTTTTCAATATCCGCTCAGTTATCGGTTCCGTTATCCGCAACCGACAGTCTTAGAAGTTTTATGTTATTTTTTTATTTTATTTATCCTAGTCAAGACATTACAACGAAATTATGAAATAGTCGTATTGTCATAAACTTTTGATCCCGATACTAATTTTCAAGTTAATCAGACTTCTTAAAATTAGTGAAAATTAAGTTTAAAGATTTCGTTACATAGATACATAGATACATACAGGTCAAGCTAATAAAAGCGTGAAAAAACGATTTTATTTAAACGGCTGGCAGATTCTTAGGACCCTGTATAAATTCAACGTATTTCTATTATAATGCATCAGTCATTAGTTATATAACTCGGTATACCCAAAATTAAACGCCATATAATAGGTTCGATTACTTATCTAGTCTTTGTGTTCTCTTTAATAAGATAAGATCCTTTTTGGGAGCATACTTCTATTGTGTTGACTACCTGGTTTTTAACTTATTAGGTCCTTAACCAGTTATTAGCTTTAGAAGTTACGGAAAGCTTAACATATAGTATTTCTGACAAGGATAAAGAAGAAGGTATAATGCCAAATATTATTAATGTCAAAATGAATTTTGTGTTTAACGAGGTTACAGAGGGTGATTTGGAAGTTATCCCTTAATATTTAAAGGGTTACGCAATTATCTTTAATGGCATTTTAAAATGAAAAAAAATGTTAAAATCATGATAAAAGAATATCTTCTGATCGCGTCTGGACATCGATGTTTTACGATACATCAAAAAATTGACATATTATATTTTGGTTAAACTTAGAAAATAGAAAAGTAGGAAAATAAGACAAAATTCAAAAATTCTGCTAAAATTTCTATTTTTTGTTTCTTTATCATTCTGTCTTAATAAGAAAGCGAAGAAGTGAGAAATTAGAAATCTCACTTCTTCCCTTCTAAATTTGCATAAATAAAATTGCATTAACCGGTTTTTGTTGTGTTTGTTGTTAATTTAAAACTTGTGAAGCTATAAAAAAAGGTTTTTTTGGAGGTACTGAGCTGGCTACCCAAATTAAATATTTTAAAGCTGTTTTAGTACAAATATGGACATAGGCCCCTCGCACGTATTTTTTTAATGGCTAAAAATAACTCTTTATACGTTATTTTTTCTGTCTTTTGGTAGCGTAGTTTGTCTGTTCGGTGCGTAGTGGTAGGCCTCGCTCGCCGCGCCGGTGATCCGGGTTCAATCCCCGCCCCGCCGAGCAGACATATTTAGGTAGTAGTTATTTAAAATAACGTCCGTGGTGGCACTACCGCGTTTTAAAAGGTGCTGTGAAATGCAATATTTGATGTTTCAAGTGTTGGGCAGCGTTGACGGAACTGGGGCATAAAAGATGGTTAAACATCGCAAAACCCGGCACTCACGGTATCTGGTATTTGGAGTAATATGTATATGTATATGTTAATATAGTAATATATATACAAATCCTTCGTGAGTTGTCACAAGTAAAAATAAAAAAAAGCAACGCTTCTACAAAATATTTTTTTATACTAAATTGTATAACAGAATTACTATCATTAAAAATTCAAATATAAAACTATCCCGCGAAAAGGGTATTTACGTCAAAACTGTCTAACCACATATATTCACAATACCTGATCGACAACGGCGACCGAAGCTAAGTTCCAATATACGTCTCGGATGAAAGCGAAGTAGACAAAATAGCAAGCGAAGCTAATCCGGATATAGAAACACTTTTGATTTTTAATCAGTAGTAGAAAAAGTAGGATTCTATAATCCGTTTATTTTTGTTTGATAATGAACAGTTTTTATAGCTTTAACCTATATTTTGTGAAATGTATTTTTGTAGTATTCTATGGACTCTCATGGTGTAATTACCCTTTAGATTTATTATGTAACATATTTATTTTATATCGAACTGATTTACCTTAAATCGGAATAAAAAACGCCATGTATTTTTTAACTTTAAATGAAATAAATTAACGAAGCAAGAAAACAAATATTGGAACTTGGCACCCCAAATTTAAAAGGCCAGGCGTAAACTTTATATCTTTATTACGCAGAAACTATTTTTTTCTAAGAAGAGTTATTTGGGGAAAGGTTCTTTTACGGACAGAGGAAAAAATTTGATGTATATTAAGATCCAAATAAATTTTGTGCTACGGCCCTTTATTGCTTATAAATCGGACTATACTTCTAATGGATTTTCACTATGCCAATCAGGGTCTCATCAGAAACACTATCTGTCTTATTTGATTTCTAGTGTCAGTAAACTTTCTGATAGTCGTTTCAGTGTCCAGGGTGTTCCTTTGCTTGAAACACATTATATTGTGAGCTCATAAGAGCAGATAAATAAGCCATATAGCCTAGTCTGTGAATGTCGTATTATTGAGCATTGAGTATTATCAAGTGCCATTTGACGTTTTCACTAAAAGAACATTTTTGACCCT
Source organism: Listronotus oregonensis (assembly GCA_019359885.1). Lineage (NCBI taxonomy): Eukaryota > Metazoa > Arthropoda > Insecta > Coleoptera > Curculionidae > Listronotus > Listronotus oregonensis. The sequence goes on from JAHBCN010009651.1 coordinate 31,910, forward strand.
AACTATCTTTAGAACTTTTTGCTATTTGATTGCGTTATATCTTGTTTATCGAGACTTAATAATTGTGTCTCAACCCAAAAATTAGGTTCATCGATCAATTTACTTTCACTTTTGATGATGGGGCTCCATCCATTGCCACTGTAAAACGCTGTTATAGCGAATTTATTTGTGGATAGAAAACCAACAAGCGCCGTAAATTCATTTTTGTCAGCACAATACTAAGCAAGAATAAATTGCATGGCCGATTTTCGTCTACAGGTGAAGCTATTAATGCATTTAAAAACCACATTTTGGAGGTTTCTCAAGCAAAATAGGAACAACGCTATAACAAGTGGTTCGCTGTCGCGAAAAGAGTCGTTTAATCTTGTCGGCGTTACTTTTGAGAATAACCTCAACTGGCACAAACACATTACATCCATAACCTCGGCAGCTTCAAAAAAGCTTGGATTCCTCTTTTAAGCCAGAAAGTATTTCTCTTCTTCTAATCTGTATACTCTGTTTGTATCCTAAATCAGACCCTCTTTAGAATATTGTTCTCATGCCTGGGGAATGGCGTCCTCTACAACACTTAGCATTCTGAACTCCATTCAAAGAAGAGTCGTTCGTCTTATTAATGATCCCACGCTCACTGAAAGGCTTCCTCTTCTTGCCTACCGTCGAGCTGTAGGGGATCTGTCGCTCTTCTATAGGTATTTTTACGGCTTCTGCTCAGAGGAGTGGGCCAGTATAATTCCTTCTCTGGCAGATTTTAACGGGGCAACACGTAGTGCAACTTTTATGCAACTTCCCGCTTTCTTTGTTCTTCATTCCTTGAGTGTCAAGACTATGGAACCTGCTGCCCGCAGAAGTTTTTCCTTCTCCTCCCATTCTCCAAATATTTAAGTCCCGTGTGAACAAACTCCCTCTTACCACACTTAAGACACCCACGGTACGTTAGTACTTAGAAATCAGTGTTTGTAGACTGTCCCAAGTTAAAAAAGAAATAAAAAAAAGTGGTTCGGTGGACAGAGTTTATAGGTCATGAAGAAAAATATTTTCAGAAACAATAAGGTTATTTTTAATAAAAAAAATAACTTATTTTTATTATTTAACCATAAGCCAAATTTTAAAAAATTAGGTTGATTTTTGTTTTGTAGGGTTAAAGCAACCTATATTATTAATAAAGAAAATATTAGGGGAAATCGGTATATTTTTATCCTCTGTGAATGCTCTTTAATAATCCGGCCCTGACTGTCATGCAATGGTAAGCGCTTAAAATTTTCCATCCAATAATTAGACAAATCACTGGAAACGATGCGAAATGGGCAATAAAGGGGCCAAAAATGGCCGTTTTCACCCAGTCTGTTGCCGCAAAAAACAAATTAAATGCAGACGATGCTGCAATCGGGATTATTAGTGGATCGTATTCCTTTCTAGAGAATTTATAAAATATTAAATTAATTGAATATTTTACAGGAAAACGGTCGTTATACTTATGAAGTTGTTAAAAAAGTTTAAAAAAATATACAAGTAGACCTTTTAAGTATTAACATATTTTTTTTATTTATTTTAAACATTTTTATAAAAATAATTTTAATTTATTTTAGGCAAATTTTATTTTTAATATTTGTAACTATACGACTTTTAAGTTGCGTAATAATTTTAATCATTTTAGTTGTTTTAAATATATTTAATAACGGCATATTTCATTTTGTAATACTCTAATATGTTTTTGATTTTTGCATAATTGTATACATATATATTTTTCCAAAAGTTTCGCAATAACTGGGTATGCATTATTAAAAAGATCACAAGGTCCACAAAAAAAAGGTGATGTGTGCTGGGTGTCGACCCAAGATTATATGGCGTATTATAAAAGAAACACTAAACTTTAAATTACATAAACTATGTATTTTTACAAGACCCTTAATTTAAGTCATATAAGCTTTTTGTCTAGATGCCTATTTTTAAAATTAGAAATTTATTTTTTTTTTTTATTTTTCGATTTTTTCTGCAAATTTTAAGTAGATAATTTGGGATTTACATTAGCAAAAAAAGATCTATGATAAAAAAAAACAAAAATCACATTATTGAAAAATATATATTTTCCTATTTTTTACTGAATTTTTGTGTCAAAATCCCATTTTCGTTTATTTCTTCTTAATTTTTTGTCTTATCCTAAATGTTTATATAACTTTTAATATATATTACTTATACTTTATATAGTTGTAGTCCAAATATTCCATGGAAGCAAGTTTTTGCTGGTAAATGTACCGTATCGGTTTTTTGGGACTTTCTCAATTTTTTGTGGTTTGACCCCCAATTTTAACTTCAGAGTCATGTTCAAGGAAAAAAATACGCCAGAAAATCTTTGTCCGACACCCGGCACACAACCCCTTTTTTGTGGACCTGTGTATTTTTTATTCTTTTGTTCAGTTGCCTCCATATGTACCGGATGTTCCACTAAAAGAGGTAGTCGGCTATATCTCAGAAACTACTAATAGTATAACTT